>JAZEWU010000006.1:6433886-6447311 GCA_036362915.1 Geotria australis | reverse complement strand
TCGAAGAATCGCAAAGAAGAGGCAACCTCTTGCATTGATGGCCCAGGGTGTAGAGAAGGCACTTAACAATACTATCCGGGACATGGGCAGTATTTAACAAGCCCGTCCTGAAGAAGAGGAGAAAAGTGAAACTGGTCCGTACTCTTATTGGCCCAGAAGGTGATTACACCGCGGGCTCTCTAATCTTCTTTGCGATTCTTCGGAGCACGATTACACCCCACCTCCTCCCCCACACTCTCACCTACTACTCCCATCCACGCCCGCTGGTGAAGGTACGTGTACGTTTATTTTAATAATATTTATTTTCCATCATGTCTTGACGATTAATATACCTTTCTTCCAGGTATTTACAGTACAGCTGTACTGTCGTTGTGTTCGTTAAGTGTTGGTGATGCTTTTGGAGCGTTATTGAGCAATATCTGTGCTGATTTGCGGGGTGTGTTGTGTATATTGGAGAGGTGTTGCCAGTATCTGCGGTTTTCACTTTCCGAAGGCACTCTTGTCTCCAATCTCCCGCGAATAACGAGGACTAAGTGTGACATAAGTTTTCACTGCGCAATGCATGACAGTTCCTTTTAAAAGATGTTCTGTCAGGATAGCTGTGTCGAGCGCTCCCTCTCTCCTTCGCAGGAGCGCTCCCTTCTCGCCAAAACCATGCGCCCTATTCTCTTCTGGGTGAAGCCACGTGGGCTGAACAATGAGGTGCACGCGTGGTTCTGTCAACATCCGGCCACTCGCATCAACACAATCCCGTACTCTGCGCAGCTCATCACAGCACCTACTCCACACACCGCGCTCACGCACAACCTTCGCGAAACGCACCCACAACCTGGAACAGCCTGCCTCCACCTATTGCGTCAAACACAGTCCCCTACAGCCTTCAAAACACAGTCCCCTACAGGCTTAAAAAGTCACCTTTTCACCGACTCACAACAAACCGAATGAGCAGGGCCCCGCGCCTCCGAATCAACGGGTGCAACGCGCCCGGAGAAAATGCGCGCGTTACAAAAGTAGATTATTATTATTGTCATTCCGCCAGGTGTGCATTAGTAATTTGTGACGGATGGGAGGAAAGTGTAAGTCTTGGCAACTGTCCAGCTCTGCCTTATTTCAGCTGAAGGAAAGGAATGCATCTCGTCAGATCTTGAATCGTGTCAATGTGCCACTGCTTTGTGAATGGCGCTATATAAAATGCTAGCATTATTACCAGCGATTTTTGCTCAATGTAACCGCACTTTGTGTTGGCTTTATCACTGGCTGTTTAATGCCTTGGTCTGTTACTTTTGGGGATGTGGGGTGTTGCATATGCTGTGCAGTTTAACACGTTTCACGTGCTGCATTGGGCAAAGCCTCAACTCAATGTAGAGGTGGTCAGGCTCTGGCTCTGAAGCCTTGGAGGAAACCGGAGTACCCGGCGAAAAACCGACGCGGACAAGGGAAGAACATGCAAACTCCGCAGAGAACGGCACATTAGCCGCGAGTCGAACCAAGGAACATGCTGTGAAGCGACATCACTATTCACTTTGCCACCGTCAATAGTGCTAGAACAGTAGTCCAATTGTATATGTTGTGCTTTGGAGCTGCAGTGGAGCTAGAGCTGTGCTCAATGGAGCACTGGAACCTAGAGCCAGAAACACGTATATGCTGTTGAATACAGATCAGTCTGACATGCTATGAACTTCATGGAAGATTAGGTTAAGCAACTTGGCAGTTAAGAAGAGACCATGGCAGCAAAATAAGGTGGATACTTGGGTGGAACGTGTGTAGGATGGAGAAGGGCACATTACGGAGCCATCATTGGAGTAGCATCCAAAGATCAATGACCCTGGACCACATTGAAGATCAGGTGCTGGCTTTGAGCAAACTTTTAAATCAGTCTTGGTCAGAATCTAGCGAGCTCTGTGTGAAACTAAACCACCTTGAGTCTAAATGTATGAAGAAGTGGCTGCTAAGAACGTGTGCTATTGAGTGGTGTAAGTGACATATTCATAGAGTTGGACACTCCTTGGGCATGAACTTTGATGAAAATCACAGCAAGAGGATTGAATGCAATCCACTTTAAGGTTTCCCCATTGCGAGCTTGACGGTGTCACCATATTTACTGAAACTGAAAATGTTACATCTAACAAAAAAGACTGAGCAGAGATCCCCTTGCCTTTGAAAACATTAGTATTTAAATGTTGAGATCCTGTGCATGACATTGATGGAAGTTACCTTTTCTCGCAGCCTGACTTGCGGTGGCCCTAGCCCACTCGTTGCGTGCGCTAATGAGGAGCTTTGCACGTTTCATATATGGTTATAATATATACACTCGTATATGAAAAGGACACCCGTCACATTACATTGCTTTTGGGTCAGTTACACTTCAGTGCTTAAAACATGTAAATCCTGATCCTTTGGACTATACTTGAACATTTTTTTAAACCTTTCTGATCCCCTAAGGTAGATAGGCCGACTTTCCCCCCTACATTCTTTGCAGTTAATGTCTGCGCAATTCATGAACTGCATTACTATTGCACTCGTTTACCCCACAAAAGCTTCGCTACTTTCTTTCTGGAGGTTCCTGCAAAGTTTTTTCAGGAGGCGGCGATGTTTTCTCTGTATATTCTGATTTATTAGTTAGCGGGTATTTTTTTAAATTCGGCAGGTTTGGACCATGACGCTGACAGACAATGCCCTACACTGTGGTAATAATCAGCGTGGCAATTAAATTGGAACCATGTACTTCTGCAACAAGCGGTAAATAGAAATGTTCAGTCTTGTATAAATAAATACAATCAGGTGCATAACAAACATGTTGAATGATAGTCTATTACTAATAGAGTTGATAAATACAAGTTTATTACGTACTTTGTGATGGTTCCATTCAACTATATTCAAAATGTATTTCTTTGTGTCCTTTCAACATGTGCTAAATGTACCTGCCCTGAACATCTCTGAAATGAATGCAATTGACAAATTAAAATACATCAGGGTTTGAAGGCCAGGGAGCTAAACTATGAATACCATGTGCTGTGCCACAATTGCGATGACTGAAAAATAACCCCTTTTTGTGTATTTCCCTGTGGCCTATTGGCACAACATGTTCATCACTTTACAATGAGCCAATAGTATAACACTGTGTGATGGAGGCTTTTGAGACCATCAGATTACGTATTTTTAAATGCGTAATCTTTTTTCGTGTAAAAGAGGGTCGAAAATACCGGTGTACATGGCAATGCATGATAAAAATGCGGCTTATTTGAGCTCCACTGCACACAAACTAGCACGCCCATACATTAAGAGGCATTCTTATACATAAACCAAGGCCATGGCATGGATTCATCCATGCGTGACAGCGCAACAAAGACCCACTGGCAGTCTAGAGAAAGGATCCGGATTTTATAGTTGCGCGGTATTACAAAAAATAGATTCGCGGAAAAACATTCTTTACAATGAGTCTCAACGACTTAACACTGTTGTAATCTGCAGCAGCTGTGTAGTCAGCTTAGCCGCTGGCTCCAAACGTGCGAACACATGTGAACATTTAAAACACAACACTCTCGTAAGCATTAAGTGTAAAACCGACAACGTTCCGTTACTTTTAGCGATAACAATAAAACGGTGATATGCAGCGTGACCATGCGAGCGCTGCCCTGGTTAGGTTGAGACACTCACAAGTAGCTTATTCCATCGCCAATGGATAAGTAGATCCGAAACATGTGACTGTAATTTGTTTGCGCTCTTTGTCTTTGGATTAAGTTTGTTTTAATGATATTTGGGCAGTTTCTACCGGTATGGATTAACGCTGCTCAGAGGTGTCAGTTGTATTTGAAGTGTGAATGTACAGAACTACTCTTTTCCCAGAGTATGTGGAGGACCAATATCGTGGATCCTAGTTATCAGTAGAGTTATCTGTGATTTTACTCCACTTATACGTGGGGGAAAAAAACACGCAAATAATAGGATACATACAGACAATAGGATACAAAACATGTGGATATTAAATTGAATTATTATTATTATATTAGGATGCCAATATGCAAATCAAGATTAAGAAGTCCACAGAGAAGTATTTGCGACCACTACAGTTCCCACAGATAATAGATGATAGATGTTTATTATTACAGCAGAAAAATACCCAGTGAGCTTCCAGGCTATTTAGTGGTGGTTGATATTACATTCATCATGCCCATTGAAATGAATGCGGCTTAAACGGAAAGGTAAGTGTCATTATTATTGTTGACTCGGTCTTGCTCAACAAGATCCATCTAGTAAAGATGGTCCTTTTATTTTTTGCTGCAAGAGCAGATTACACAAATAAAGCCCGAGCACTCCAAAAATATATAAATACTGTATACTAAAGGAAATCGTATTGTATAGCCTTTGGCAAGGTTAATTAAATATGGGATGGGTGAAATAAATAAGGCAACGTTGCAGTATTTCAAAAGAAAAAGGTGCATTTCCCCTTAAAGTGGAAATATGACTACATCCATTGCATACGCGGAGATAGGGACAGATAGTACAAACGTTCAATTTTCGGGTGAAAGATGCGCAGTTTGTTTTCCGTGAAAGCGTTAAATACGTCATATATGGGTATGTCTGAGCCTTGCAGAACCTGTCAGTGTTTAAACATTGAAAGGTTGAAGCTGAGAAGTGGACGGCAGTTTGTGAGGGCTGGGTTGAGATTTGTTTAAATTCTGTTTCAAATACTGTACTGTGGCAGTAAACGTAGGAGCTATGCACACATGGAAACACTCTTCGTGATGACTAACGTCTGGACATGTTCCAAGGCGGTCATGCAGGAGTTCTCATATATCCCTGCAGAGATAGGTTGGGTGTTTAAGAAAAAATATATACAATTAGCTTTGTGAAGAGCCATCCATCCATTTTCTAAACCGCTTGTCCTGGTGAGGGTCGCGGTCCAAGGAGAGTGGACCAGACATCCCTTTGTAAAGAGCGTGAGACGAAATATATGTTTATTTTGAAGTCAAGTAATTTGTAAAGGAGGTTTCCAGTTGCATTTTCCACAGTGGCTTTCCTGTTCTAATTGTGATAAATAACAGTATTGTCATTAAAAAGAATGTTAACTACCATATGCTCTGATTGATAAGACTCTCTAGACAGTAAGACGCACTATAAACGTGTACCCCGTGTCAATAAGGTTATTCAAATTCGGTAGCAAACCTACCGGATTGTAAGACGCATCCCAAACGTTTTGCTTTAAAATACAGGATGGAAAAGTGTATTGGCTTAAAAACGTTTTGTGCAGATGTCTTTGAGTTGCATATAACCCAACTTCACGATATATAAAATAAGTGTGGCCACAATGATGTTTGTTTTCAACAGAAAGGAAGACTTGACGTAGAAAAAATAGTGGCCAAGATAAATCACTCTTATGAGCAGCAATTGTTTAGTTTCATGTAGAAAGTACGTCTTTCCATGTGCGCTCCGTACTCAATGCCTGGTCAATATTCGAATTCGATTCGATTCTTCGAAGCGTGATGGTTATATGACAGTTTCCCATTGCAACAAGTTCTTCTTTAGTTGCAGACAGCCCTTCAACATTTAGAGATATAATAGTCAGTGCTGGCCTTAAAGGCGGTGGGCATTGGCCTCTCTTCTTGCTCCAGACTTAGGGGCTTCTGGCATCTGGTTGAGCTTCTGGACATCGTTGTCTTTCAGCTCGGCTTCGAGGTGTTTGGTAGAATTTGCAGGTAATACTAAGTATTACTTGACAGGGATCGCGACGTGAACGCTTCTACCTTGATCCCCCTGGTCAATATGAATCCGTTGTAATGACTTGTCTCGTTTTACATTTTAACGTCACGTGAATTGTTAGACGTAGGAAGACATGTTCAATCACTCTTTGCGACAAAACGTTCTTGGTTTATGTCTTCTAACCTCTTTGCCTTGCAAGCAGCAAATTATGTTCCCATGATAATCAATCTAAAGGTTTTGTTCTTCCAACATTTAAGCACTTGAAAGGATGTTCCCTCACCAATTGTCTTGTGTTTAAACTGTAAAATACATATATATGCCTACGTGACATTTCTACGACAATTTGATACCCAGAGTTGGAATCTGCCAAACATCGTGATGCAACACCCTCCTTAAAAAGCCTTCAGACTCAATGCAACGTTTCTGGATGTATTACGTGCATGTTAACCTAGTATGCTGTGCATATAGAGTACTGATAGAGTAAGTCCTTCTCTATATTAATAGTGTTACTTAGATACTGTATTTGCGCATTGCAGGTATTGTGCAATAGAATACTTTGCTCTGATAATATTTGTTTTGATACTGTATTGAGTCGTGCTTTTTCTGTAGCTTATATTTAGAGCTATGCAACCTTTGACCTATTCCGCAGGTGCAAATGCCATCCCTAAAGTATATATGTACAGATTCAAAAGTATTCACTGACAGGAAATTTGCTAAGAGCACATTCCTATTTTGACATAATCAGTAGGGTTAAAACCAGAGCTTAATGAAGCATGTCAGTAGGCTACAGAAACACACATTTACAACAGCTGGCATTGATTTAAGATGTCTTGTTGATATGTTTGGAATTTCCTGTGAATTATATAACGATAAGCATATTCGAATGTAATGGAAAAGGAACCTAGCACCCCATGGGGGGAGTCTGAAATGAATACGCAAATTGTGATTGAATACTTTTCATACCATTCGTATAGAATTGTAGCCCTTGCACGCACATCATACGTTTCAGGACCAACAAATGTAGTTTTCCAGTATTTAATCCGCACATTTAAAAAATAGCATACGTGTACCATACAGTGCCATACAGTATTTGCTTCTTCTCTCTCTGTTGACTTTTTCTGTGGTGGCGTTGGGTGAGGGTTTATTGGCAAACCTGCCAATTCAAACCACACAAGCATTCTGTGTGCAATTGGGGGCTGTATGTATATGAAATACCCTGTATGCTGACCAGGAGTTATGGAAACACATTTTTGATAAATACATTTATATAAATCTAAGCAAACCAACTGCACTCAGGAAAGGAACTCAAGCACATTGGTAATGGCAATATGTATTTCCCATAATGTACTCCCGAAACCAATAATTAAAATGAAACAAATCACAAAACATTACACGATATAATATATGATAGAAGAGAGGCAAGGACCATGTGTTATACCAGCAAGATCACTGTGTAGGCATCACAAGGCCAGATATTGAAGTGCGTATGCCTACATGTCCTCAAGGTTATTGTGTTCTCTTTTTATATTTCACACTGACTATAGCTTGTTAATTAAAAAGCCTTAAATGCCTGCCTGTTATCAATTATGTACTGTATTGTAATCAAAATTCATTTTTGTATTTAATCTTCAATAAATTATTAGCACATTTCAACGCAACATAAAATGTTAACATAATGAAATTAACCATTTATTTGATATGCGATTATAATTAAGCATTATCAATTTAAATTTCCACTTGCCTTAAATGATATAAGTTCCTATTTTATGCTTATTCCTATAGGTGATCCATAGATAAATAATTTGCTTTATATTACAATTTTCCAATTACATAGTCCTAGGCAGCACGTGGATTATATTTATTCATTATAATACTTGGGATATTTGAAGATATGTGTAAGGTTGGAAAACTTACTGGTAAAACGTCGATATTTGTTTTCATTCTCATATTAAAATAGATATGTTTGCAATAACAGTGTTAAGAAGCTTACGCAACCTAAGTATAACAATATATGCCTTTGATGACAGGTCAAAATGATGATTGATTGGAGGGAACACAATCCATGCAGAATATGCTCTTGCTTGGGCTGGGTGTTCCTCGGGGTGCTGCTGGGTGTCACCACTGCTGAGTATACTGAACAGACTGAAACGGAGAAGAGAAAAAACATTGGCTGTGACTATTAAGATACTTGAAATAAAACATAAATAATGGATTAGATTGGGCCGAGGCCGGGTTAAACACGCAGGTGTGTTGGCTCATGTGCTGTTGTATTACTAAAGCTCTGAGCTTTAGGGCTCTGAGCCAAACCAAGGTCGTCTTACACCATGTTGCTGTAAGGTATCATACGAGACAAAACGTTGCAACTCAGCCATGCCACAGGATACCAACCTGCAAATGTGATACGCAGCCTCCCGGTTGGAGTGCTCACTTGGGGATCCAGGATAGAAAGCCTTGAGCACGATGCAACAAATAAACGAATGTTGATGCAAAGTATTCCAACAGAATAGAAGGTAAAGGTGCCGCCCTGAAATGTCTTGCTCACACCACTTATGGCAGAAGGTCCTTCCCTAGAGATAGCTCCAGAGAAGCCCTCTCGAGGATGTTTGGCCTACTCTTCCCTCTTACAATTAGAGTACTGGTATAGGTATTTAAAACGTATCCGTTAAGAACATTCATTCATTACTAGTCGCTGTTCAGTCCTGTAGAGCTTATTCCAGCAGACAAAGGGCGCAAGGCAGAGTTATACTTGAGATTTAAAACCTTAAACCATTTGCACTAGACAAAATAAACATTTTCAGTCTATGTTTAACCAGGACAGAGAGCTGCAATCCCAGACAGCAAGGAAGAGGGGGGTGGACATTCCACATTTCAGACGCAAGGAAGCAGAAACGAGGGGAACACAACACGGTGGCTTCACGACGTACATTGTAGCGGTTGGGCAGCTTGGCCGAGTACGCGGCCGGGCGCGACGGTGGCGAGGTCGCTCTGTGGCTGCGTTCCATCATCTCCCGACGTCTCTCTTCTTCGAGTCTCCACGCCATCCTCTCTATGGCCAACTTGGCTGGAGATATAACGGAACGTGTGTAATAATCTACAGCCACGCGCGGTTTAAGCCATCCACGGCCAGGGGCCGGGGTGGGGGGGCGTTTGGCCCAGCAACGTTCATGTCAGTGAGTGCTTTTTAATCAATGTTGGGGCGGGCATCATTGATTTTTGCATGGGGCCCCATACGCACTAAGACCGCCACCCCTATGTACAGCTCCTTGCCTATCCACTACTGGATGAATGCCTTCCAATGCAATGAGGGTCGTGCAGGTTATTTGAGCATACTTCATCACGCGGGTTAGTGCGGGTTGGTGAAGTATCACTCGCCACTGATGTTCGCCGTGGTTGGGAATCAAACTCCGCCAGATAAATAGCCTAGTGCGCTAACCACAGTGCCACGGCCGATATCAGTGGCCAGCAATACCTGAACCACTCCTGGGCACTGGCCCTTCACCAACACACACGAACCAGCGTGGCGAAGTATGGTCAAACAACTCACACAACTGCCATCGTTTGACGGGGTCGGGACGGGTTCAACACATGGCAGTGTTGTCTAATGGACCTTATAGCAGCACAGGTACATACATATGATATATGTTTATACGTGTGTATAAACATATATTCAGTATTTAACATTTGGTTTGATTCTATTTTGAGATCTAGACACGAAATTATTACCGATAAAATCTTCATTCATTATCAGTCCCCGCTTAATCCTGTCCAGGGTCGCGGTGAGCCAGAGTCTATCCCGGCGGACACACAGAGCGCAAGGCAGGGCTATAGCCAGAATGGGACGCCAGTCCGTCGCAGGCTACCAGGAGGAATTTAGTCAGCAGGCGAAATAACCTCGGCAGCGCGTGTTTGGATTGTGGAAGTAAACCGGAGTAGCCGGCGTAAACCCAAGCAGACACGGGGTTACATCTTTAAAATGTAATTATATAGTCGTATTAGTCGCCCACGCACCTGTGAAGAACTCACCTTGTGTTTCCGTGCAGCTCGGAGAAGCTGGCTGTGGCGATCTGCCCCGAACGTGTGACGCTGCCTGCTAGCCGCAACAGATTCCAATCACGGTAACTTGCCGCTGGCCTTAGTTACCAGTGGCTTACAGAAAATATTCAGACAGCACACGGTCATACTCGATTCTCAGTCGCGTACAGTGATGGGTTAACGCGTTATAACGAAACCTACCTGAAGATGGTACGTTTCAGCGTACTTTCGGTCAGCGACAGATTGCCTCCTGCGAGCTTCCCAGTGCATTTCAGACATCCTGTTGCTGTAAAATGTATGAAGGTGCGTTTAAATGTCAAACGAGACTCAAAGGCTCGAAACTATTGATTTCACGATAGCCTATAAAATCGGACCGTTACGGCAATGTAGCCACTCTGTGTCTGAAGGGCTCTGCACAGGATAGGACTATATAGCTGTCAGTATGTTTTCATGTATGTCACTCAGTGAATTGGACCACGGTGGTGGTGGCGGTAACCCATCCCCACTTACCTGAATTTCAATTATACATGGGCATCTCTCTATTACTTGCACACACGGCTCAGCCCACAAAGCCAGGCTTTATGGCCGGCCAACCGCTCGGCAGCGTCAACACAAAGTGTATCCCGGCAACGTTGGAGACTGGGTATTGTCACAGGTGCTGAAGTGGATGTCCTTGTATGGCGTGAATGGTCACTTGAGCATATCCTTCTACGACACAGCACGCACTTTATTTGTTGTCTTTGTCTTGGTTTCGTCGCCGGGGGGCAAGCTGAGGACGCAGCGTCACCTTACGAGCCGAACGTGTCAAGTGGGGCTTTAATGCATTTCAAGGAGAATTATAAAAGACATATGCTGTCTGGATTCTTTACCAGAGCACCCTCGTGAAACGGTGAACATATACAGAATATACTTACACGAATGTGCATAATGTTAACTTTACAGTGAATGTATATATATATGTGTTAAACATTTAACGTAAGTCTAGCGGCGTTATGAATAACATTGTGCACATTTGAAACGGTTAATTACACCATGTTAGGTTATTTCAGCTAACAGTGTTTGGACAGAAAGTTAAGTATTACTCTTTCCTTACACCATGGTTTTGATAGCCAGACACTGGCATGTTATTTACCCTTTGAATCCTGTCCAATGCACAGCGTGCCATAATAGGATGTAATGTATACGGCTTCTGTAATGCACACGTCGAGAGCTCCCGTATCATCTCTGCTCGTGCGACTTCTCGCTACGCACCCCTCTGAGACACTTCATCAACATCCCCATCATCATGTTTGCTGGACGAGAGCCTTTCGAGTCCATTGCTGTTGTAACTAAAGCTTCCTCTCTGAACCGGGAGCTACGTCACTACTTGTGTCCACTTTTGGGTGACCAGATGCACCGTCGATCCATACAGCTCATTAATTGTTGAAACGCAGTGGAATGTCTACAGTTTCTCGCCAAACGATGCTCCAATGAGGCCGATCGCGTTCCTCTCGACCCAGGCCACGAGACGGAAGGATTCACTCATCGGCTAATTGTGGTGCGGAAAATGCTGCCAGTTTAGCGCGCAACTGCTGTCATATTGCCAAAGCACATGAGTAGCTGCCTCCCCCAATTACTGCATCCTGTAGCCTTAGTAGGGAATGTCTGATGGCTCAAAGCTCCGTCCAATTAATGGACATTTCGGTTTCCAGAGGAGACCTCTCTGATCTTTAACTGCAGGGGGGCGTCACTGAAATATCGCGGTGCGCTGCCCTGGCTGCGCGATTACTCAAGTCGTTGTCTCTCTGCTGTCTGTTCCTCAGCAAGCTACTCTACTCTACACAAGGGGACGCATTGCTGTAAATGGTGGCAAAGGGCCATGTAGAGTTGCCACCTGTCCCGGTTTTTTGCCGGGATTGTTCCTTGTTTGAGGCGACCGTCCCGTGAATGCTGTAATACTTACAGGGCAATCAAATGTTCCAGTTTTTTTTGTCGTGTCCCATATACAGGGGTTCCTGCTATAAATCTCCCCCGTTATATGTCGTTTTGTATATACATCGGGGACCCCGTGCACTCAGTTCAGCATCCCTCTCCACAACGTTTATTTATACACGTTGTTCTCCCCTCTTCCTGAATTGTGAGCTGCACCCCGTGCGGTTTTGCGTGCCCATAAGTTAGCAGAGGCGCACCTTGTTATGTCTTACAGTTAGTTCTTGCATTGTATTTGCTATAGCTACGCAGCAGCTACCGCCGGTTGACTTCGCAGGGCATAATTGTCAGACTCGAGGCGCGCTACTTTGCCCACTCTGTTTTGCAGAGTAGAGCCGTAGCATCTTGAGGATGTGGTTATTTACCTGATCACGTAGGCCTACAGAAATTTGGCATCGGCAGTGTGTTTGTGCAATGGTAACATCTGCACTTCGTCGCAGAAATAAGGTCCTGCTCAAGGCGGTTTGATTCCCGCCTCGGGCACCTTTCGGTGTGGAGTTTGTGTGATCTACCTGTTCTGTGTGGGGTTTCTCCGGGTTGTCCAGTTTCCGCCCATAACTCGTGTGGACAGAAGGTTGCGGGTTCGCATCGTGGACTCTTCACTTTTTATTGTTATTAATTTAAACAACTTCATGTTAGGTTTATCACCTATCATGTTTTTTTTCCCAGGGATAGTCCTACGTTTTAATAAAAAACTATATTTATTTATATAGCGCCTTTCATTAAACACATCGTTAAAACGCTACGTTTTCTAAGTAGGTCTTGAGATTGGATTTAAAGATCTGGAGATGGTGAGAGAGTGAGAGGGCGCATTTGTGACACTCAGGCAGATAGATAGATGTTTATTACGGCAGAAAAATTCCCAGTGAGCGTGCAAGCTCTTTACGGGACTCCTGCTACCCAACAAACATGCGAATTTCTGTCAATAATTAAAATACATACAAGATTCATAAATAATTTATAGTTGCAATCAGCTTCATCAGGAGCGTCAGCCACTATTCATCATCATCAGTAACAGCATCGACACACTACCACCAATCGGATCTCCATGGTATCGGGCGTGGCCAATTAACCAATTACCTCCGTCCAAGCCAATTAACCAATCACGGAGCCGGCGTGGTATTTAAGCCGCCTCGCACCGCGCCCACTTCACTTGGTGGAAGAGGGGGCATCGCGTGGAGTCAGTCAGAACGCGCGGAGTCAGAACGCGCGGCCCTTGTTCGTTCTTTGCCAGGATAGAACGACCGTCTGGAGTGAAGTGGCGGCAGGCGTGTGCTGTGCTTGCTTGTGCGGTACCGCGTGCGTTTGTTTCTGTAGACGCTACGAGGCGGAACAAGCGGCGACGGCGAACACGGGAGGAACCTGAAGGTCGCAGGAGAGGCCTGTGGGCGACATGGAGCCGGTATGTTGTTCGATTTTGTGGGTGTTTTCGCCGTGTGTGTAGCGGGTTTCACCGGAAATTCCCGCGTTTCTCCCACACGGAGACACTGATGTCTTTAGACAAACCACGCACGCGCGGATTAAAGCGATTGTGACGATAATATTAACGCCATGAACTTGTGTAACGCGCCGCCGCTCACCCGGTCTCGTGGACGAGAGGCACTACCAACAATAGACCAAGCTCTGCGGTCTTGTATATTAATATGTTATCGACCAGTGAACGTTTACAATTTAGCATGACCCTCTCTGAAAAGCCTCCTAGACTTTAATACTCGACGGCATCTT
>JAZEWU010000006.1:6405739-6426874 GCA_036362915.1 Geotria australis | reverse complement strand
CCAACCACCTGTGAATGTGGAGAAGCAGACCATACTATGGAACACTGCCTTGTCTGCGCTCTACTACCCAACCTCTGCAGCTCAAAAGACCTCGCGGAGTTCAATAAAAATGCAAAGAACTGTGTAAAAAAATGGGAAACTGTAATTTAACCATCGTGCTTCGAAGAATCGCAAAGAAGAAGACTACCAGTTATTTGCTGAAATTAAATACGTTTTTAACAATTTTAGACTTTATTTGGCTTTAGAATGTATAGACTGTGTGACATCCTTATTGAAAACCATTACTCAAATAGCCAAGGTGATTAACAACAGTGTTTGCTATTAGCATGGATGGTGGTGAAACAGACAAGGAGAGGTGACCATACAAAGAGGTGCCCCCCAAACCTATAACATCCCCGAGCCCCCTCAAACGTAATCCAGCACTGATCATTTGCACGGTTGTTTGAGCACAGCGTTGAAAATTGATTGTCAGTTGTGTATATCCATGTCTTGCCGAATGAAAAGTCGTGTCTCATTTGTTCCCCTGCTTGTCAGCGGTGTGTGAGGGGGGCTGCCTGAATGGAGGGGAGTGTGTGCCTGTCCACTCTAGTGTCAAGTGCTCCTGCATGTCCGGATGGTCTGGCCCACGATGCCAAGAAGGTAAAGACCACTGTCTTAAGTTTAGTTCATACTACCAGCACTCGTGGTTTTCGTCGTGAAATCTGTGCCTCAGCCTACACCATCCCTTTTCCACCTGAATCTGTGTAAATAATAAGCGATCAAAGATTCTAAAGAATTGGATTTTTCACGTTAATTGTGAAATTCATTGTGACACGTTGAGCAAGGTCAAGGACAAACGTAATCTTATCCTCCGCTCCAAAAATCATCGATATCAAGAGCTTTAAAATTATACCAAACACTCCTTTTGATGACACATTTGAGGGACGTCACAATACGTAGAAGGTGGCCAAGTGATAATGGGCAGGTCAAACTCCACTGACCTATTTCTGGAACGAAAGCTGTCCACGAAATGTCATCAAATTTAGTTTTGATATAATTTAGTCTTGATTTCGTATGCAATGACCATTCAATGGTCAATCGAGTAGTGAAACAATATATGAGAATCATTGTGGCATAACCAGCGTTATTGACTTTGTAGAGACTTATTGAATGTGTACATATTATTCATTGTCAAATTTGTCATACAATACAGCATATGCAACCTATACATGACTAGAACGAATGATGCAAGAACGTGCATATATACCAACAGTTTACTGAATTATTTAATCGGACGGACGTTTGTGGTCTACTATTGGCTAAAACAATGCCTACAACTGCTTCTTCCAAAGATCTGTAGTAAAAATACAAGTAATAAATGTCACACCTCTGCACACCACAACAACATAAAACATATGCAGGACATTAATGATGTGCACTGTTAATTGCATAGCACTCTTCGAGAAAAGCCACACTATAATTTATTCTCAAAAGTATGGCAGATATACAATTACAGAACACGGATTGCAAACTTCACATCGCATTACACAAAAGCAAAAAAGCTTTTGAATGTCATGCTGTCATTGCTAGTTCTATCCAACCGTCAATGTCCTCTTAATTTTTGTTTAGTCTCACATTTTTAAAATATTTTTCACATGTACATATTTTCCCCAAATTATTCTGGTGTCTGGATGGTATAAAAACCTTTCATTAAAACATAAAAAAATATCTTGACTGTAGTCACTTTTGACAAGCAAAATGCCACGTACGTATTTTATTTACAAAAACACAGTAATAAAATTATATTTTTTGATTTTTAATACATTTTCATCTCAGCAAAAGGTGCAGAGACAACCTAATTTAATGGAAGCTATCTGTACCATCAAATAGGTGTCATGTAATCATTCATAATGATAAGGTAATTTAGTAAATAATTCCTTCTAATATATATTTAATCATCGAAAATAAAATTCTGGAAGTGATGAAATTTAGACATAAATCAGCCAAATTCTCAGGCTTAGTGTTATTCTCGTACAGTCAAGAGCTAAGTAATGTTCTTATTTGACTGCTTTTAAGAATTATTGCACTTGCTGCTTTTCGAGTGCAATTTTCAGTAACAAATTAGTTATCAAACACAAAACATGCGCCGAGATTTGCAAAAGCTCTCAATCATTATTTACAATTCATCGTTTAGTAAATTCTCAATTAATAAAGTAGTGTTGTTTTTCACATGGTCATGCAAACCACACTCGATTACCAACATTACATCTTACATCATCACGGAAAGTCATATGCCCATTAGTTTGCATTTCACTGGAAAAAGGGGATGGTATTAAAAACTAAAAATCCACATGTGTGTAAGAGCTCAACGGAACTCGCGACGGTATTTGCAATTGTAAGGTATGCATAAGATGCTTTAAAAGAAGGACACTGTTGTTTACATTTCTACATCTCATCTCCCGTGTAGCGGTGTGTCCCCAAAGCTGCCTTAACAGAGGAAGCTGTGTTTCTCCCGGCATCTGCAGCTGCCCTCCAGGTTGGGAAGGCGGGGCATGTCATGTTGGTAAGTCTCCCTGCTTACCAATGGATATATATATTTAGTAATGTCTGGTGCAGAACAATGTTGAAGATTGAGAATTAAATATTTACGAGTTCAATAATGTTTGTGTCTCTAATCTGTAGGGAGTGTAAGTTGCTGGGTGTTATTAATAGGCTCTCATCTCATTGTCATAAATCGCTTAATCCTGTACAGGGTCGCGGTGAAACGGAACCTATCCAAGCAGACAGAGGGCGCAGGGCAGGACTATATCCACAATGGGACGCCAGTCCATCACAGGGCACCGGGGGCAATTTAGTCAACAGGCCAATTAACCTATGCAGTAGCATGTCTTTGGACTGTGGGAGGAAACCGGAGTCTCCGACGAAAACCCACGCGGACACGGGGAGAACATGCAAACTCCAGACAGAAAGACACCCAATGCGGGATTCAAACCCGGGACCTTCTTGCTGTGAGGCGGCAGCATTACTCACTGCGCCACCCTTCTGCCCTAGTTATTAATAGTAGCCGACGCTATTGTGCACGCACACAGAGATGCTCCATTTTACATGTCACAGCTATTCACTACTCGTGGAATAAAAAGGTTTAAACGATGAGGAGTATAAATTCAAGACATATTAATGAGTATTAAACAATTATAGCTTTTCATAATTAAAACCATAATGAAAGCCTTGAAAAAAGTAAACATGTAGTTCAGCTATGTAATATGAATACTTTTTGGCGAGGATCATAGGCTTAATAATAAGAGTGTGCAGTCTTTTTACTGGCTTTCTTTGTGCATTGTTCAAGTGCTCCACTTCAGCACCATAGGTTTCCATTGGAATCGTGAAAAATACCAATTAAAATGTGTTCATTTGCACACATTACACGGCAGATCTTGCACATCAGTTGGTTATATGCAGCTAATGTACACTTTTGTACTTACAACTGTAGTAAAATGTTTAACTCTTTCCTTATTTTGGTTTAAAAGCTGAACTGGATATAGCAGTCTGGTTTACGAGAGCAGATGGATCCACTTCAGCTTGAAATGTTCTTTTAGGCTTCTCTGGTAGGATTATACATGTTTTACGAAAAACATTCCTTGATTGCGAATTTTGGAGTGAGAGTTGATATCAGGGAAATATGAATGTCTGCTTTCATTTAGGCCTTTTCATCACTTGTAACATTAACCATATGCCTGCTCAAGGAATGTTTTCACGTGTATGAAAAACTTGAAATGGTCAATGCCTGTGTGTCAGAAATGTGGTGATATTTAAGTTACTTAATTATTACTTAAATCATAATCATACCGTGCTTGTGTTCCACACGTGCTAAAGTCTCCATGAATACGAATACTGTACTATTATATCGAACATAATAAAAATCACAATTTTTTCCATCATCAACAGTGCTCTAATAACCTCTCACCAGAGAAAACTTAATTACATAGATAACCACTTATATATATTTTGAATGCATATTAATAAACATATTGGGTGTATTATGATGAATACAGAGCGCAGATTTGGCCAAAATGTTTGACATTATGAAATGTTATTTTTGGGCATTACTTTTACTAACTATTAAGACGACGGGACAACAGGGGTGAGACAGTAAATATGAGCTCAACATCATGTCCAGTTTCGTGTTTGTGTGTGTACATACAATCATGGTGTGCTCGACAAACATATTATGAAAACTATTTGCAGAACATATAAAAGGTTTGCCCTATTGGTAATAAAGAGCGCTAATAACATACTATCACAGGTTGTTCTGTGGCATCATCTTCAAGGGGTATTTCCCCAACAAAATGTGTTTGTTTTGTTGTTAGCTGCGAGAATTATAAAGGGATATTGTCTCATGATAACATCCGTAACAGATTTTAAATATCATTTGCAGATAAAAAAATATCCAGACACCTCGTGGGTCATGGTCAGTCAACATAATACTTGTTTGAAGCATGTGCAAGTGAAATGACAACTGTAATTAGCTGTTGGTGGCATCAAGTGCATCGTCATTAATGCCTCTGTCCCCTAGCTGTTTGCAGGAGACCTTGCCTGAATGGTGGCAAATGTGTGGAGCCTAACATCTGTCGCTGCCGAGCACATTTCTCAGGCCTCCAGTGTGCCACTCGGATCAAGCTGTGAGCCAAACCTGGGAAAGTCCTCTACTCCACGCATCTGCACTCTATCCAGCATCCACAGAATTTTTCATGTAATTTAACTGCTTCTATCAACGTGAGTTCCAACTACTGATTAGCACTGAAACATTCTACGAAGTCATCACAGCAAAAGTCAGACTGGATAGTTGTGGCTGTGGCAGTGCGTTTTCTGTTGGGTACAGATTACTTCCTGATTGACTTGTAGTACGGCTTTTACATTCATAATGAATAATGCCCAAATTCGAAAAAATAATACGAACATTGGTGCACTCTTTATGTTTTAATACACTGCCTTTGTGAAGGACTGCTGGGTATTGCCCTGCCTTGCATCCTGTGTCTGCTGGAATAGGCTCCAGCCCCCTGCAACCCTGGCCAGGATTAAAGCAGGTACTGACAATAAATCAAATAATCCATTGCCTCACCATATTTGGGATATGCCTTACCTAAATGTTTTTGGGATTAGAATGAAGAAGTTGTGCTAGAACGGAAAGATGCACCAATTAATGCCGTTGAATTTCCAAGAAAACTATGGGTGCAAACATTGTATGGCCTGAAGCATAGCTTGTCAACATCTGTGTTTTACAAATAAACGCATGTGTACTATGTATTGTGTATTTTTGTAATTTGCATTTTAATGGAAATATCGTTAATTACAGCTTAATAGTTAGTTAACATTTAGTGCATATATGTACACGCATTTAATATTGAAGGCTTGACGATTATTTGTCAGCCATGGTGGCAGATGCCTATAAATCAAGAGTGATGAAGATGTTTGAGACTAGTAATTGGCAGAACAGACAACGGTTTTGTGAACATATCTATGTGGTCCTTTCATTGTTATCACCTCATATGCATGGGTTTTCTCTGGCCTTTATAGTTTCCTCCCAAATACAAATCAATGCCTGAAGAGGAATGGGTCACATGCCCCAATTAAAAACAAATGAGATGCAGTGAATAATGTTTTAAAACTAAAAATGCAACTGAAGGCATGCCAAAAATATAATATTATACCATGCTTTATGTTCTATAAACATTCGGTGCATTAAAAAAATGATGTAGGGGAATTGCTGTGAGGAGATGCTCTTTCAGGATAGCCGTGTCGTGTGTTCATACTATTTCCTTCGCTATGTTTAGCCTACCACGGCTGTCCTAAAATAACAGCTCTTCAGGGCAATTGTCAATGCATCGACTCTTGAAAACCTACATCCATACAAACGGATATAGACCAAATGAACCAGGTATTAAGAGAGCTGGCGAGGTAGTGAGAGACCAAGATTTACGAACGGGTTACAGCTGCCTGCTGCGCCCACATGAGATGCAAAGCTGTGATGTAACTTTATGAACTCCACTCTTTGAAACCTACTCTTGATGAAAATGAGTATCCTGCTAATTTACAAATGCTTGTGAGCTGAGTATTGGCCAAATAAACTCGTTGCACACGTTTCATCGTCACGTGTAATAAATGGTGAGAGAGCTGTGGTGCATCACAGAGCAACAACAGAATCTCCAAATCCACACTATTAAAAATATCCTTTAAGATATCGCAATTACAGTGCATAATTGCATGAAGCACACTGGTGCCCACTATCGTAATTAATGTCCTATTTGCAAGTTGGAATAATGACTATTTTCCCTTGATGGGATTCTTTCGCGTGAAGTCTAGGAACATCATTGCAACAATATAACTGAGACAGAGCGTCTATGGCTGGGACATATCCCACTATCATGACATAGCTTCGTTGTATTTAAATAAGTCTATATGCCATCTTGGCAAATTAAGCATTGTGACTCAAAAACCATTGGTGAAACATAGCCAATCCAGATTTAGTACTTTTCAAACTCGTGCCTGACTTACAGTTCACGGGACAAAACCGAAATGAATGAACACAGTACTATTAACGTAATGAAAATGAAACATATTTACGTATTTAACAAGCTTTCAATACCTATGCAAGCCTCTATTTTCCATGTTATGGTACATTTTACACGTACAGTACACTACATATGTTAGCATTCGAGTGGGTACATGTTGATATTGTTTTCTATGTGGGAGAAGGAAATACATATTTTATTAAAGACTTTCAAGTAAAACAAATCTGTTAACCTTTTTGCACAGCGCCAATGCTGTGTATATGCCAGTTTCAAAATAACATACCAAGACATTCCAGATTTCATTAAATGAAACTTATATATATATATATTTCTGAAATGATTTCTTGAGCCCACCATGCCAGGGCATGCTGCAACCAATTAATCTCACTCCACGAGTCTGGCACTGTGTCTGAGAAATAATGTGCACTATGTTCACTTGTGGTGGATGTGCCAGGAAAAACACAGCTGATGAATAGTCTATGCCAAAAATAACTTGCTGACGGTTACGTTTTGGAAAGTTAACATTCATGAAATGAAATAACAATAAAAAAACAACACAATTTTTTTTACAGCCATGCATGAAATATATGGCATGATATATTTCACAACTCGGGCTATATAAAATAACTAAGACAAACAATACTAGAATATTTGCAGTGTATAGCCATGTGTTAATATGAAATCGTCTAACTCAGGTGCTGGAACTGTGAGTGGATGCACACTCCCTCTATTGGACCTGCACACATAATTGTGCTTTTCCGCTCGCAATATCTCACTCAGTTGGTTTGGAATTTAAGTGATTAGTTTCATTGTGGGTATTGGTTTAAACTGCCGTCTAAACCCAGTACATTAGTCTTGATAAATATAACATTGTAGTGCTACGAATTCAGCTTTATTTTATGAATCGTGATGAATTGCTAAGAGCGTATTCTTAAAGTTATAAGATGGTGCTTTTAATTATGATCCGGTACAGTAGGTGTATAACCAGATTTATATCACTGAATTGAAACCGGGCACAAGTTTGATGTGCATCTTACTTTTGGGAGCATCCTTCAGCCTGAAGAATACGATAAGTTATTTTCTCATACCATCACACGTCATAGCGAAGATAGCTTACGTTATAGACCTGCATTGTATGGCAGATGTCGCATTTATTAGTGAGTTACTGCAGCAAAATTACTATCAACAATTATTTTATTTAAAGACATCACAATTTGTACAACGAATAAGCATTTGATGTATCTTTAACGCAGGCTTTTTTTGAAAGATATGGGCTTACTGGAAGATAAATTATCATTCAATATCTTGAACACAGAGGGCACGATGTAATTTGACTTACGGAGTATGTCTCAGATGCTACTATGTATATCAAAACGAAAGCGTATAAGCTATTCATGGGCTCTAAAGCCCCCACTTCCAAGCGCTGTACAGCACTTGCGTTTCCAAAACGCTAGGCTGGCTATGTTTAAAGAGACTGGTTGGACAATAGTTTGAAAAGAAATGCACGAATGACTCCATGGGAACCAGGAACCCCGCAGCCTTTGAAAGAAACAATTGTGCGTTTTCAAAATCCGACCCAAGTTTGCGTTGGTAGCTATAGAAACGCTATGATAACGCAGCTAAACATAGCATTATAATCGACTAAGCAAACCGCTCTTCAGTCTGGAGTCTGGACGTGTACAACTCGGTGATGCGCAAGACGAAATCGGTTTCACATTAAAAGGTAAGGCTTTAATAATGCATGTAGGAACTTCCTACACTGAGATGTTGGTATTTATTGCTATGCATATTTTAACAATATTTATTTTAGCGCAGCTAATTATTTTTATACTTGTACATGCATGACCCTCTTTGTCGATCTACTGCTAGATGAGGGCCTCTCCACGCTGTTCTGAATTGTGGACCATACTTCACCACGCTGGTGAGCTGGTCAGTGCGGGTTGTCGTGAAAGTAGGGAGCAAAGGCCGTTTGGAGCATAGCACAGCATAACAATGAATGGTTGGTGCAATCTGCTGACCACATAAAATATGAATGTGCTTTGCTAAACCACACTAAACGTGTAGTACGTGAACACGTACTATACCAATACTGCCATGTTATCGGTACAGGTAAAGTTTTTGTAAAGGGCTTCATGCCAGCTCACTACAAGTTGCAAACATTTTACAGGTTTTAGTGAGCAATTATTGGCACAGTTGGAAGTAATGTAACGTGATGTAAAACCGCCATTCTCAGTGGGCCGCGAGCGCCACCTAGTGGTCCGTGGTGACCAGCTCCAAGTGGGCCTTGAGATGCAAAATGTTGAGAACCCCAGGTGTAAATGGTTTCGTGATTTGAGCTTTAACGTTCTGATGTGTTTTTTTATACAAGTACAATTTCATCGCACTTAACTGTTCCTTTTAATTATAAAACGTTTCTGAAATAACAACTGTATGTCGTTACAGCTTTGATGACAGAAAGCCATTTCGGCTTCAGGTTCATTACTGAAAATAGTCACAGGTAATAATAATAATAATACGAAGAAATTACGTTAAATAAAAATCACCGTACATCTAAACAGTAGAATAATTACAGGAAGAAGACCAATATGTGTGCAAAAATAACAAGAGAGGTTGAGAGTGCCCGCTTCGAGACCCTCAGGAGGACTTCAGGATGTGAAGTCCCCAGCTTTGGATTCAAAGCCCGGGGCACCTTCTCGGCCGCTCTGAACCTCCTGGCCACACGGGCCGCCTTGAAGAGGCCACCGGCCCCTCCACCGGGGGAGCGAGGGCCCTGGGACATAAAACCCCTGGACTTCAGCCCTCGTATCTACAGGCCACAAGGCGTCAACCACAAGCGCCAGGCCTCAAAGCAAGAAAGAAGCTCCGGGTTGGGACGAAGCCATACAGGAGGCGGCAGCGTCCCGTGCAAGGGAGCGAGGTTGCTGGAGGACTTTCTGGCCGTGAAGGGTCCGCGGTTTGTGCCACCGAAGCCCTGGCACAGTGAGCGGCCACAAAGGCCACCCTTTGCGAGGACATTCCCTCCCATCTGCCCCGTACAAGAGGGCACAGTGATTGCCGTCCACGGGACAATCCCCAAGGACAAGTACAAAAATCCGAAACCACACGACTTTCGTCAGGTGCCTTACTCAATATTACAGCACCGCTGTTCAATTACATTGCTAAAGCTGCACGGCGTATACACTATGTGTACATAGATTGTCGAATGCATGAATTTGGTGACTGCCATGTTATTTACGCTCGAGGCTAGCTGGTAGCGAAAGCACTGCTAATTCACTCGTTTATAGTCATAACGGGTGGTGTTTGGTTTACATGCACTTTATCGCGATTTGGGTCAACAATTCAACATCTTCATTTCCCCATAAAACGCGCTAGATGGCTCTTAAACCCGCTTTCAGTGCGCGCGTCCAGGCTCAACGATGATGGTATATACAGCACACACACACATTTGCAGTGTCTATCTACAACACCTCTTTCAGGACAGTCACTGTATTTCTATGAAACATAATAGTAAACAATACGGGGGTGGCACTGTGGCGCGGGGATTAGCGCTTCCGCCTCATAGCAAGGGCACCCGGGTTTGAATCCCGGTTAGGGTGCCTTTCTGTGTGGAGTTTGCATGTTATCCCCGTGTCCGAGTGGGTTTTCGCCGGGCACTCCGGTTTCCTTCCATAGTCCAAAGACATGCTGCTGCATATGTTAAGCGGCCTGCTGACGAAATTGGCCTCGGTGCCCTGTGATGGACTGGCGTCCAATTCTGGGTATAGCCCTGCCTTGCGCCCTTTGTCTGCCGGGATAGGCTCTGGCTCACCGCAACCCTGTACAGGATTAAGCTATTTCTGACAATGGATGGATAGATAACAAGAGGCTATACAATGCTTTAAATACGGTAATCGTGGTCATACAACACTGCACGTTCACAGATTGTGAAGCGCTCATTGTGGGTGTTTCCATTGCAGTATCCCGACATAAAGGAACTGGGTTTGCCTGAATTTGTGAGCTCCGGGAACACAAACCAGGAACGACATGATGCGAGTAAGATCAAACCACACGTTTCATGAAAACATTAAGGTCTCCAAAGACATCATCAAGGATTTATCATGGCGATGGCTAATGGCTCGCGGCTTCACATCTAAGTTACGAGGACGACGTTCCACGGCAGTTTGTTCCATTCAAAACCGTAAATATTCTACGTTAAGAGTTCCCGGCCAGATATTTTTTCTTAACAAACAGGATGCGGCATAAGTTGCTTTACCGAGAGCAATTATTTGATACGCCAAGAGAACGAGACGTTGAAGAATAACAAAGAAGTGCAGCGCTATATGATGTTCAGTGGTCTGACGCTGCACCATGTGAATTGACCATGATGTAGGACACTTTGAACAATTTCTGCAATAGCTATTATTCTTCACAAAGTGATTTAATTACTCTCGGTTAAGCGATCCCGCACCGTGCATTTCTCGCAGATTTTTCCCAGTGTATTGAAATTGTGCTATCGTAAATATGTGATGATGTAAAATAGTAAATAATAAATTATGAAATGTAGTAATAGTGGCGCTTGAGACGTCTTAGAGAAAGGCGTCTTAGAGAAAGGCTGCTCAAGATATTTATCATAGTAGGTTTCTAATAACAATCCTTCAAGTGGGAATTGTCTACAATACAGGGTAAAGAGGGAACATTCCTTTAAACGACACTATGAGATTGTGGTGTGACCTTCAGCCCGACATTTGTCATTGTCAGAGCTGAAATTTAGCCAAATTAAGTACAAAGTCACATTCAATATCGTGTCTTTATAGTGCGGTGATTGGTGACGGGGCTCAAACTCCAGCACCCGAATTTAATCAGGAGCGAGTGCGCGGGTTTGTAAACCAGCGTCCCCTTGGTGCCGATTCGGTGCTTTGACCTCTAAACCACCTCGCCACCTAAGAGTTCACAACTGATACAAAGGCATGTGCTGAATTCACTGAGAAAATAAGTATTGTGGACGTTCTTAAATAATAGGCAAACCATTCGGCCAGTCGGAGCTGTGAGGTCGAGGGCAAGGAAATGTATTACTAATAACAACAATAACAGACCGCCGAAGAAAGTCTCAGATATTTAAATTAATTTACATTATTTGTGTACATTTGGGAGAGAACCCAGGTGTCCAGAGAAAACCCACGCATACACGAATATACATTATTCGAGAAGAAAACATTCAGGCTACGAGCCTGCGGTTGACCTCCCGACTACACTGCCGCCTACAGGCGAACTCCAAGACCCCAGACGCCCGATATGTCAAAAAGGCTCTCACATCTTGGCTATCTCATGTTTATAGACGGAAGAGTAATCGAGAAGTCACGCCTGAGTGCTTGAGGTTAGCCTACTTACAGGGCTAGCTAAGTCTTTTGTTTTATGTTACGCACTATGCATATGAAATGCCGATGCTTAATAGCATATACCCTTCCTTTAAAAAAATGTCAACGGTTAAGCATTTGCACCACATGTGACAACGTGTTATCGCACACAAAGGCGTATCGTTACAATGGCCAACGCGCGAGGTCACCCACGAAGAGAGGCAGATAAATGCAATTTAATTAAAGTAACACCTCTATTATATGATTTACTAAACGTAACGAACGTGTACCCTATCAACTGAATAGACTTGGGTTATCTGCGAATTGTTTTACAAAGTCACGTATGGTTATACCTGCTTTGTGTAGGTCATGGGATCCGGGTGATATTCTACGTGAATGAATACGTGGAATGTGATTTATTTAACCGAGTGATTGCTCGATGACAGACTTCTTCAGAATGAGAGGCGCGGAGAAACTAGGCCAACCACGGCGAAGATCGCGATATTGAGACAATCAAACCAACGATGCGCAGACATTTACACTAAAACTATCACAGTAGGATACTTAATATATTTTAAATGAGAACATACAACGGATGCTTCTCTCTCTAAAAGGCGACGTAATATTTCATAAAGCTGAAATAGTTATACATTATTAATTTTATTAATTTAGCAAAATGAAAAACCATACGAAATAAGAAAATTAATTACCTGATACTAAATAATTCTAAATTTGGCCAAATTCGCCGGACCTAGGAATGAAGGTGACATTGATCCCCTGGTGTTAACCACCATCTATCTATTTGATATGGGCGTTGGTCTGAGGTGGCCAGCAGATGGCAGTGGTGAGTGTTACTCCGAGTATGCATGGTAGATTTATCCCAGGTATACTCTGGTTTATTCCCACATGCCAAACAACTCTTGAATGACATTAGCCAATCACGCCAATGTAAGTTCCTCCTATAAGCGAAATGAGATGTGGCGAGGCTTTCATGTGGAGAAATGTTTCCTTAATTAGTTCATGTCACGTGTGTATTGACAGAACACTGGACAGTTTAACAATCCAACGAACATGACAGAAAGAAAAACAATATTTAGCGTCTGCCGAAATGTTTATGGAGGGGGGCGTTATTCACGTAAATCTCATCTCATATCATTGTCAGAAACCGCTTAATCCTGGACAGGGTCGCGGTGAGCCGGAGCCTATCCCGGCAGACACAGGGCGCAAGGCAGGGCTATACCCAGGACGGGACGCCAGACCATCGCAAATTATTCACGTAAATATATATTTTTTATCAAACAGGCCATAGGGCCCTTTTTGCCCACGTAGAAAATATTATGAAAAATAAATCCGTCTGTTAGTTGACAAGCGTCCTCGATGTAGACACTCACACAAGTACAGCATGTAGCGTACACAAACAAGACAAAAAAAAACCCGCCACCACCGTAACAACCTGTTCTGACGTAGGACGAGCGGCAGATTGATGGTTCGTAACAATGCACGACTTCGTTTGACAGGTACACACTCACGTGCGCATCACCTGCGGGAGTGGGGAGTCCGTGCTGGGACCGTCCGCGCGTCGCGAGCCGTCGTGCCGAGCGGAGACGAGGACGTGAGCTCCCACTGGGACGCGAGCAGGAAGCCACCTCCACCCTCGTGGGAGGACCGTCTCATCCTGCCAAAGGAGCCATGGCCACCGCGCCCAGCCTCCTACACGGTGCGGATGACATTTGTGTGTCCATTCCAACGGCTCTTCCAAAAAAAACAACATCCGTTTGATTCGCGCCATCACATATCCGTGACGGTCCGTGCTGTTTGCTCGGCTCCATACGTTGATAGCATAACGTTGACACCCGTGGGCGATTGCATGGAACAAATTAAGTGGGACGTTCCCTCGGTTTGTCGTTTTAAGTGAAGCGGTGCGCGTTTCTCGACGATAATTCGCTGTAGCGCAAGGGCCAAGTGTTTCTGAATAAAACATCTAACACGAGATACTCTTGTAGATTCCTACGCACATCAGCGTAAAGCAAGGGGCATTTTCACTTTACGGTGGTTTATGAAACCGACCAGCGGTGCTGGGCGTCTGCTGTGTTTATAGCGCGAGCTATCGGCTGCTCGCCTCCATTTCTCACACGAAGCAGCTTTATTGCTTGTATCAATTTACAGACACGTGCATTATTACCCAATTCACACATCGACTGAAGAATGGTCCCCAATGCTCAAGCCACGATTTAGATTACTAATTAGACTGTAGGAACAGTGCTATTGAAATCAGCTGTGGGACGGCTGCATACAATTTGCGTTTGGAACGCGTTTATGTTCTAAAAATACCCTGTATATAAAACAGTAGATCGAATTATCGATACTGGGCTTTTACTATAGGTCGTTGGGGTTTGTATACCCTCCCACTGAAATAGCCTGGTCGGAACACTGCTCATCATTTATCCGAAATAGGAATAGCATCATCTAATATATCTATAGCTACATATGAGTGTGCGTAGATATAACAAAAAAAAACATATATAGCCAACTAATTGAATAACGTGGCTTGCGATGTCGCTCATGTATTATTCACGTAGTCGTTTCTCAGTTTCCACAACATAAAAGTATAACGCAATTGTTAAACGTGTGAAGGGGGAGGGGGCCTCGCTATCAAGCTCGAAGGCGTTCAGGACAGCTTTCTCCATCCCGTCGCACGTAATTACAAAACAATTCCTCGCTGAAGGAAAGATCAGTGAACAGGTGGAAACGCCAGACGCCACGTCTCGCTCACACGGCGTGCATATGGCCATTGTGTGAGAAACTCAACGACGCTGCTAGGAAAACATAGCCGCGGATCCGCTTCGGTACCTTGATTAATCCCTAACCGCGACCATTCACGGACGATCTTAATAGGTCCACATATCCATTGTCAGAAACCACTTAATTCTGTACAGGGTCGCGGTGAGCCGGAGCATATCCCGGCAGACACCGGGCGCAAGGCAGGGCTATACCCAGGATGGGACTCCAGTCCATCACAGGGCACCGGGGGCAATTTAGTCCGCAGGAACCTATACAGCTGCGTGTCTTTGGACTTTGGGAGGAAACCGGAGTGCCCAGCAAAAACCCACGCGGACACGGGGGAGAACATGCAAACTCCACACAGAAATGCACCCGAGCCGGGATTCGAACCCGGCTCCTTCTTGCTGTGAGGCGGCAGCGCCACTCACCGTGCCACCGTGCCGCCCTAGGTCCCCATATATAATATCTAAATAATCTTTTAAACATATACATCCCGCTGATGGCGAGCATTCGATGCGATGTAAGGCGATGCACACGTACAGTAT
Organism: Geotria australis; assembly: GCA_036362915.1. Classification (NCBI taxonomy): domain Eukaryota; kingdom Metazoa; phylum Chordata; class Hyperoartia; order Petromyzontiformes; family Geotriidae; genus Geotria; species Geotria australis. Next base: position 6,411,667 of record JAZEWU010000006.1, on the reverse strand, counting down.
AATCAGACAAACGTACGTATAGCCAGAACATCTGGGCAAAGAAAGGCAACATAACCTCCAGTGGCCTTGAAATGTATGGCTCGGGATGTATACGTGATTTACGCATGACACAGCCAGTATTTCTGTCAGTTGTTTATATTGCCATATAGCCTATTTTATAATACCTGTACGTGGCGTTTGCCTAGATTTTGAAAACGCGTCAGTTGTAATATCGTGTCTGTCTCGTCACTTTGGCTGCATCTCAAAGCAATCTTATTTTTTGTTTTATTTTAGATACTTTATTTGGTTCCCCTGGACTACTTAATGATGCGTGTCATCCTGGTCATAGCAGTCATTCCGTAAAAAAAACATTCAACCAGGCGTCAACAAATGCGCACAATTCACGTCCAGGGATGTTAGCAAGAGGCGCAGTGGTTTACGCACTGCGCTAAAAAGCCGAGTATGGGGTCAATCCCGGGCCACGGTTTAACATAAACGGCGAGAAATATCTGAACCGATTCAGGACACTCCCTTCACCATCCCGCACTGACCAGCTTGGGGAAGTATGATCAACCCCTACCCCCCTCTCTCCCTGTGACTGTCTGCTAAGTGAGGTCTTCATCCTCGATGGGATTGACAAATACCTGTTAATTATAATTGATGTTATCGGCATCATGCGTAAATGTCAGAAACGAAGAGCGTTGGTCCTTGCCGGTCAGAACTAGTAGAAAACCCCCACTGCAGTCAATATCAAATCATGGAAGAGACCACACTGGTCGAGATAATCAAGTATTAACGGATACGCATTTCATCTTCTGCCCATAAGGGGCAATCGCTGTGCATGAGATGATATATTATAATGCTGATAGATGTATGGGCTATAACACGTGCAACTCGGTGACTGATCGGACCGTTTAAATGAGCTTGCCAGACCAACCCCGCGACCAAATTTGCTTAAAGTGGATATTTACGCGAGTCGCAGTAGCGGGAAAGACGCGCGAATTGAGGCAGGTTTTGTTGTTGCTGTGCGTGTGGGAAGATAGACGTCAGCCACACGAGAGCACTGCTCACCACCTAATGTTGAAATGCAATTAACGAAGGCGATTGATGGCGTGATTGATATGGAGAGGATGGTCCGTCTGCCTGCCTACCGGGTCCACGAGGCTTGGGATTGCCGGCTAATGACTCTGTACCCCCGTGTGTTTCAGAGATTCCGGCAAAGACGCAGCGCGCATAGCGCCTTAATGGAGCGAGTTCATGACAAATTTTCACAAATATAGCAACAGGTGAGAGCGCACACACAGATGCAATTAGCCGCTCAGCGTGGGGTTCTTTCTGTTTACGTGTACATCGGCATTGAAAGCCTCCCTGCTCTGATTTAACAACGCAGATTATAACAGGGGTAAATCACGCGCCCGCCTGCCACACGCAGTCACACGCACAGCACCTTGTCCAGCTGTAAAGCCGGCGCTGAGAGCCTCTGCGCATTAACTGCTTCGATAGAGCCAAGGCATTACTCAGGTTATCACCTCGCCCTGTCCACCCCGCACCGTGCTCGGCCCCTCTTGGGGAAATAGGGCCCCCATTGGCAGACGAAGACACATCCCCCCCCAGTCCTCAAGAAAGCCTGTGACATCTCGCACAAATGCAGGGCTTTATGGTAATTCCGTAGCTCGCGAGTTGCTCTTGACAGGCGGTTATTAATATCCGTAACGGTGACAGTCGCTTGCGACGTACAAGCGTCGTGCAATTATTGACCCGGCGCAAACGATGCGCTTGACCACGACATCAGATAATCTATAGTCAATCACGGTCGCTCGCGCATGCATCGCGCGCATGCTTCGTAGGGAGTACATTTACACACCGGTGGGGAGTACACATTAGACATTCGTTCCATCGACCATCAATCCCAAGGCGTCAGCGGTGTGGGATGTCACAAAATCATAAATCGAGCGTCGGATTTTCTAAAAAGGTAATGAATGGGCACGGTGGCGCGGTGAGTAGCGCTGCCGCCTCACAGCAAGAAGTTCCCGGATTCGTATCCCGGCTCGGGTGCCTTTCTGTGTGGAGTTTGCGTGGGTTTTCGCCGGGCACACCGGTTTCCCTCTTACAGTCCAAAGACATGCTGCTGCATAGGTTAATTGGCCTGCTGACTAAATTGCCCTGGGTGCCCTGTGATGGACTGGCGTCCCATCCTGGCTACAGTATAGCATTTGAAGGCGCTCCACTTCAGGCGAGCCTCGTTGCCGATAACTTTATTAAAATTCCATATTTTTTTTACTCCGGGTTGCAGAAGTGTTGCCGAAGTGGAGTCAATGACCATCACGTTGTTTTGTTATGGATAATTAATCTAAATGAATGGCGGCGTGTTTGTGTGTGCGCGTCATTGCGTGTGTGCCGTGTGCTGCCTACCAGGAGCGATGTGCCGCGAAAAAGACAGATCAGCCCTCGACTAATACTATGAATGTCAAATGAAAAAAAAAACCGAAAATCCCATTACAAAGCTGACGGATCATTAGTCTTTTCAAAACACTATACCATTCCATCATTAGCCTAACGGAGAAATGCAACGCGAAACGAAATACATTTCATTTCGATGCTCGCGATTGAGACAATTATTAGTTTAATAGGCGACAAAAGCGTTGTCAAAATGACAGCGGGTTGGGTGGAAGAGTGTCGTGCGGGAGATGGCGAAATTGTGTTAAAACTTTGTTTTCGCATCTTCCTCCGTAATGAGGCACATAAAACACTGCGAAGCATATATAACTTTGGCGAGGTTAATAAAGGATGGCCTACCGTTTCCTGGAACACCACGTGGGGGCGCTTTGACAAAGCTTTCTGCCGGTTGCACGCGAAGACAAGCACCAACTGCTCTTAAACATTTAATGTTACGAGTGACTTTAAAGCGCCTGGGTATATGTTGTAATGTCAGACTCATCTCAGTGCTTGTAGGACGACTTTAGTTTGCGCTTGTATTGCAATGCTGAACCGCATTGCTGACTGTCTCAGAGGATATCTACTGTTGTTCGACACGTCCCTGTTAAGGATGGCACGACGTGTTAGGCATCCACCCACAGACTGTAGCAAAGAGAATAAAAGAATGAATCGTGCTTTAAGAAGCAAAAAAAATAGGAACCCTCCGACTAATCAACTTTAAGTTAATGAATCAACAACAGTCGTCTTTAACTTTCATTTAGCACGCGTGTGTGTGTAACGCCCGTGAATCATGTTGAACTGTAAATATCGTCAATAAAGAGCACTGCGTGTGGCGTTGATGTCTTGTATTCTTGTCAATAGAGAGAGCGAGCATTGTCCTCGCGTAAACAAATTGCTAATCGGTTTGAGGATAGATCCACGCGGGCTCATTGCAGCGTTAACCACGCTGCTCCCCGTTGTCCACGTCTCCTGCCAACTTGGTCATATAATTAGTGCAATGTGCGCTCGAAACACTCCACAGCGCCAGACAAATCCTCAACGCAAAGCCAATGCGCCTCGATGTCCGATTGTTAAATAAGCACCGGCACGGGCAATCGCGGGGGTATTTAATGCAACAAAAGCCACACGGAGCAGCGTCGCAGACGCATATGCACGCCTTATTTCGGCACATGACGTCCTTGTAACTTTTTTTTTTCGAAATGGATTGCTCAACGCACGGATCCCCGTGAAAAGGGGCTGACGTCACCTAATATTCCGCCTCTAAAAAGCCATGTGCGCCCCAAACCAGTTGTTCTGGTTAAAACAACAGCGGCGTCGATTCAAATACACATCACGGCGTCATACATCATGGTTATCCTGGGCGAGCTGAATTGAAACAGTTACGAGGTTGGAGAGCGGCGTTTTGACGACAAGCTCTTAAGAGGGATGTGAAGGCGCAATGAATATGTAATCCTCTCCCCGCTCCCCATCCACATTTCCATCCCGCGCACAGCTGATCATGGTCTATAGGAGCGCGGCGCTACGACAAGTCTCTGCTCGAGACTCGGGTGAAGAGAAGACTTCATTACCCCGTTGATCAGATTTAATCGGGAACCCGCCGCACCCTGGCACCGACAGTATGATGAGATTGCTTTGCTGTTTTGCCAGATTATCTGGCGTTTAATCTCTTTTCTCATCTATAAGTTTGCGGCTTTTTTTTTCTCTCTCTCTCTCTCCATCGCGCGCCTCGATTGTGCTGGAGTTCCCGTTTCATCCTCGCTCGCTCATGTCCGAACACACGCGCGGTTCCTCCACAGCCGGACACACGCAGAGCTGGGACAGGGGATTTCCCCTAAAAAGTGAGTGAAAATGCCCCGGCCGATCTACTGCTACATCACCATCCTTCTTCACTGCAGCCTGCATCCCGTAAGTAACGCTGCGCCGGTCGGGTCCGCGCGCGGGCGCGTCGCGCTATTCCTCCGTGTAGCCAAATCTCCACTTAAGCCAGATCCCGTATCGATTTGGCATTAGCGCCGGGCTATAAGAGATATTCGATTTGACGCACGGGGACGCGCCGCTAATGCAGCAACTATATTGTTTGACAGGACGAGCAAGGTGTTTGCCGGTCGCGGGCACGGCGAGTGCTTTCAGTTCGCGAGGAATATGCTAAGACTTTAAGCGGGTCTCCCCCGCGCTCGCCTTTGGTGCGTTTACCGCCGAGAGACCAGAAGCGCACGCTCCGTCGCGCGTATCATCTGCTTTAATAAGCGCGAATTTGCTTGCGCTCGATGCCAGGGCGCCACCGTTGCACTTTTAGGTCCCGTCGCGCAAACGTACAGTGACTCAAGAAGTCGAACTTGGTAGTTGCCCGTGTATTCGTATACGAGCGTCACTGAGTGCGCGCGTTGTGTGTGTGTGTGGACAATGGCTTGAGGATGCTTGATTGCGTTGTTAACAAACACGCGCTTGCGTGTGACTGACCGTGTATTGGGATGACACGCGTTTGCGAACTGTGTGCATCGCGGCCGGTCGCTGTTGCGGTGCTTTATTTAACGCGTTTTTATTTTGCGTTTGAAGGCGCCGTTTCTGAGAACAATGTCGAATTCGTTCCTGGTGTATACGTGTAGCCTTAAGGGAGCAGCAGGCCATGTACGACGGGTATGCGCACGCGCTTAGATTACATTCTTTAATGTACAATCATTGTTTTTAACTAAAAAGGGGAACAAATCCATAGCAATTTTGGAATCCTCTTTTTCAAGCCCAGCATTGATGCACCGCGAGTCCTGCAGATAGCGAGGGGAGCGAATCCATATCATGCCAAACCAGATGCGCTACGTGACACCTGAGGCAGATCCCTGTGGAGGTTAATCGACTTGCGCGAGTTAAAACGGCTTACAAAATTAAAGTCACGGTTCTTTATAAATGGGTCTTGGCGTTTACTCAGGTTAAAAAAATACCGTGTAAGGGCAACTTGGAAGACACGGGGGCTACATTCATGTTTTGGAGAATGCGGATGTTATTTTGCCGTCCGATTTTTGTACAAAAACGTGCCAATGTCTCGTCGCTAACGGTGTGAGGAATTAGAATTGTTTTGCGAAGCTGTTCTTTCGGGATAGCCGTGTCGAGCGTTCCCTCTCTTTCGTTCTCGATGTTTCGCCTCGGCAACTTGGAACGCCTGAGGATGCCTCCAACGTCAAGGCGAAACGTCGAGTTACGAAAGAGAGGGAGCGCTCGACACGGCTATCCATGAAAGTGCATCTTCGGAAAGCAATTCTCAGACATCAGTAGAGTGTAAGAAATCACAAAACGGTGGTGTTTTTGTATTCATACACCAAAACGGCCCATATAGTACTCATGTGTAAACAGGAGGAGACGCGGAGAGCGCGCGAGAGGCACGGAGTCAGAGAGGAAGTCAGAGAGCGAGAGCACGCCGCTGACTCTTGGCGTTAAACGCCCGCGTTGAGCGGCAGGCAGGCCACCGCAGCGCGCCGCCAAATGGACTAAGCGGGCCGGACCGTGCCGATGAATAACGAG
>JAZEWU010000006.1:6393409-6405480 GCA_036362915.1 Geotria australis | reverse complement strand
CACGCTAAGTATCAAATGACGGGTGTAATAAAGTGACTTGGTGCTCGCATGTATATGTGAGTAATAACACGACCGTTTTGTTATGTTTACATCAAGATCATCCAATGTCGAGTGATAAATCAGGTCACCATTCAGCATTTTATTTTGCTCTCATCCTACAGTTGCAATATATCTGACGCAATGGGCAAGATTGCTTGCCCACGTAGCATATATGCTGCTGCAAATTAAGTAAAAGTGATACTCTCTAGGGTGACATCCATTGAAGGTCAATATTTCCACCGCAAGGTACGCAAGTTAATTTTACACGTGTGGCAAAGATGCACGTGGTGCCAGAACGGGATGATTAAACCTCGGGAGCAAATCCACACCCAAGATAAGTTTTTAAAACAACAACACCGATTTCCAATGCACGCATTATATTGCATTGGAATTTGTTAAAGATAAGCATAACAATAGATGACTGCGTTTTAAGTACCATGTTGTTAACTGCGTTTTAAGTACCATGTTGTTAACAGAATCCATGCTACATATATACTATGGCGCAGTGGTAACATCTGCGCCTCACAGAAACTCCTGCCCGAGGTGGTTGAATTCCCACCTTGGGTGCCTTTCTGTGTGGAGCTTGTGTGTTCTCCCCCTGTTCTGCGTGGGTTTCCTCCGAGTTCTCCGGTATTATCCCACCGATAATGCCATAATATATAGGATGCGGTGTCTGACGGGTTGACGCCAGCGCGTGGCTTGACTAACCCCCCCCCCTGCAGGTATCCTCGAGCCTCTGCGTTGTTCCCTCTTCGAATAGGTACCTTCGAAATTTAATGAATATGGGCGCGTTCAAAATTGTATTTATTATTATTATTGTAAATACAAAATCATGCCCGTGGTGAGTTTCTATAAAATATCCATTACAGCAGATCAGAGAAATGCAAATATAGCGGTGTGACTATAGTTTTGTGTTGGACTTTAATGAAATGGTCCTGTGATGTGTTTGTGGGTATTTACGTTTCGTTCCGCGTGCCGCAACGGTCATCGCTTCTTCTTCAGAACTGAGTATGCAGTTACTGAGGAAGCTTCCAACACGTTTGGCAAATCATCGGACATCATGCAGAAGAACGTGCGATACAACCCGAAAACACACGAGAAGAGCTACGCAGCCACAACTGCGAAATTACGCGGTGGCATTGGTGGTGTTGGTGCGATACGTTCGCTCTCCGCGTAACACGTGTTCGCATGAGTGGTAAGACTGTTGTTGCTGCTCTCATTTCTACCCTCAGATGATATGCACCCGCAACCTGTCTTCTACAAAACCTGGATCAAATGACATCGAGGGACAGCGCTTTGAATCCAACATATCCACGTCGGTGGTCATCACGAAACTGACTCGGCTCCTCTCCAAATCTCAGCTCCTCGTCGAAGGGAATGGCTCCGGGGAGACTGCGGCTATCGTCGCGCCATCGGGCCTCTCGTGGCTGCACGGCTCGCACCCCAAGGGGCACTTTCTGCCGCACTCGAGGACGAAACGGAGGCCCATTGTGAAAACGGGCAAGTTCAAGAAGATGTTCGGCTGGGGAGACTTCCACTCCAACATCAAAACGCTGAAGCTCAACCTCCTTATCACGGGCAAGATTGTTGACCACGGCAACGGCACCTTCAGCGTGTACTTCCGGCACAACTCGACCGGCCAGGGAAACGTGTCCGTGAGCCTCGTTCCGCCGACCAAGGCGGTCGAATTCGATCCGCCGCAGCAGTCTGTGATTGAAGCCAAAGACTCCAAGACCTTCAACTGTCGGATAGAGTATGAGAAGGTGGACCGTGCGAAGAAGAACGTGCCCTGCAATTACGACCCGTCCAAGAGCTGCTCTCAGGAGCAGATCCAGAGCCACGTGTCTTGGCTCTGCTCCAAGCCCTTTAAGGTCATCTGCATCTACATCGTTTTTTACAGCACGGACTACAAGCTGGTGCAGAAGGTGTGTCCCGACTACAATTACCACAGCGACACCCCGTACTACCCGTCGGGATGACCTCCCGTCCGCCACGCAGCGCCGCGCTTCTGCTTCATTCTTGACTCTCTTATTGTGAATATAGACACATAGTATTGTACAATTTGTAAATATTAAGTTTTGATCGTACATGTGAACCAGTGTCAGAGTAGATCTATTCCTTTTAATCAAAGCGACAACTTTTTTCTTTGGTTAACCTGCCATATCTGTTAAATGGTAAACCGTTTCCCAAAGATAGTATTTGAAAAGGTATTAGTATTATTTGGAAATTTAAAAGTGTATACAATACTGTGCGTGGAAGCAGCCTCATTGAGCTGAGCTTAATCAACTGGACATGGAGAACTAAAAAAAAATCCTGTATTACTGTTGCCACTGTGATTGTGTAAAGTATTCATCATAATTATTCGTCAATCTTTTGCATTATTGAGCGTTGGTACTTCCTCGAGAGGTAATAAACATTTGGTCTCAATAATTTGCCAGGTCTGGTATACCGGACGTATCGAAATTGACTGTGGCTGTTTGTGAAACTTTTAAAGTATACACTTAATAATTGTCAGATTTAATTACTGTATTTTGCAATTTGAGTTTTTAAATCAACAATTACCGACATATGATTTTATTTATTTTAAACTGCAACTGTTCTACAAACAGTAATCTAGGGCGTTATTGTCTGTGCTGGCTGTTATAATTATCAACTATTGTTCATGTTGCTACTTATACATTACATTCATTTTGTTAAAAATCACCCACATTGTGTGCAATTGTATTAACATTTGCAGTATTCTAATCAATGTCTCTTTTTGACCAATACATGCCAAACAACTTTGTAAAGGTCTATGTATAGTTAAAACTGTTTATTATATAGTAAATGCCCTTGCATTTATATATTTTATTATTTACAAAGTTAGATTAATGAAGTCAATGCTAATTAATTTGCAGTATCATGGAAATTATATATATATATATACATAGACACATAGGGGGGTGAGGTGCAGTCAAACCAATTTTGAAAATGATATATCATTTAAAGGTAATGAAATAAACCAAGTGTATTAATACAAAATATCCATTCTCAAAACATTTTACTGCTCCCTATGGACATGTGCACATTCATCAGAAATATAACTGTACATAGAAGAATCCCCAAAAATATTATTTTAACCAGACATCTCAAACTGGATAACCGCGGTGGTACATGGTAGTGTCTGGGTTGTGGTAGGGCAGGCAAGTTGATTTCCAGACACGCGGAGGTGAAGCATGCATTATTCATCGACCAGCCTTGGAGCCTCCAGCAGGTTCACCTTTGCAGAATTTATCCTCCTCTCATTCAGGTCATGGCACATGTCCATGGTGGAACTTGTCACTCTTACTCCACGGTCTGTCGGCATGCACACGTGTGTCAGATCCAAGTACAGGAACTTTTCTAATGCCAAACGACAAAAAAAAATGTCCCTGCCGATGAAGTTTCTGCCCGACAACAAATGGCTCGTCATTGGAACCACTGAGACTTACCTTGAGTTTTACAATGTTGCTGTGCAATGTGTTTAAATTTCATCTTACAGTAAACGACATATAAATGACTTGTTTTTGTTACGAGGTTTTGAGTGATTGCTATCGGTCTCCTCTCATTATTTATGGCAATCTTGCATGCTATGCTCAGACTTTTAATGCAAGACAATCTACTGCTGATTCAAAGCCACCTATACAAAGGTGTGTGCTCAATAGCAGGCTGTTCCATGAGCGAGAAAAAGCACGTGGGAGGGAATAATAAGGTGGCGCAGGACAGGATGCATTCTGACTCACATGGTCCAGCATCAGTGGCCGTCAATATAACACATTGTCGGGAACATGTGCAAGATAATTTTTTTGGTGATGTGTAGCTTCAATGTGAGTTTGACCGCAATACCGAAGTAAGTGCCCAACATTCGCTGCAGCGATGGAGAATGAGATGGTACAATTACGACTACCTGTAAGTCTTTGACTATAGGACGTATTGCCGCATAATCAGGCAAGCATGGATTGCAGTGCAGATTGGTTTACCCTCTTTTCCAGCATAAAAAAAATACAAATGTATAAAGCGCCAGTGTTGGGCCATCTTGATTACCACATTATAAATGAATATTTTAAATAATCATTTAAGAGACGAGCAACATTTGTTTGAGAGAAAAAAAGATTCACTGCTACTAGAAAGCAAAGCTCAATTTCCACGTGCCATGATTATTGCACTTATTATGCAATAGAACATGCAGCCTTTCAAATTAATTCAAAAGAGTTTTCATATTGAACAAAGAAGCAGTTGTATTGAGGGTGCATACTTTCAATGCTTATCTTTCAAGTGCTTTTGACTGCCTCTCATGTGTGAGTATATCCTCTCTTGGTAAAATAAAATGAGCAATTCGTTTCAGAGTGGACTTCGGTGACAATGTAAAGAAATTACAAAGTAAAGCGGAAATAAATCAAAAGGTAATAACGCTTGACAAACATCTCCCAAGAGCATTGCACATACGCAGCCTTAATTTAATGCATTTTTGTCACTGCTGTGTGTAGACTAGGAGGGAGCAAAGTCTTATCTCATCTTGTAAACAAGACCATTACTAGGTTATATTTCGACCCAGTGAAGGGAGGTAACTGTAATGTGGTTTTAAAATTCCCTGTGGCAGGTCTGGTGGACAGAGGCAATTGAAGGGTGGTTGTATATTGGCACAACACAACAATGCGAAGTCCCAGTATCGTGAATTTAAATTTACAACTATGAAAATAAACTTTAAAATAACTATACTGCTAATAAATTATTGCAGAATACCAAATAACCACGTAGTATGGCATCGTAGAATTAAAGATTAATCTTAGTGAAAACGTCACATTTAGGCTTCGAGAAGGCCTATACGGTATGACATTACATAATAAAAAATGGTCACATTATTCAGCCATATATAGTGATAATAAGTCTAAATCTATTTACATTTCCTTCTTAACTTGCATGGGAAGTGTTCAATACTATACGTTGGGCCCAATTGGAATGTATTAAGGTTGCTTGTAAGACATTCATTGATGTCCGTCATTGTCACAAATAATACTGACATATTTTGTGAAACATTGTTATTGCAATGCAGAAGATGTGATAGTATATGATTCATAACCAAATCACATTCTGTGCTCAAGTTTCACCACATAATTATTCGATATTTGCACTTTTCTGAAAACGCAGCCTCTATTATTAACATATTCTGGGGTGTACATTGTGATGCAGGTCTGTAATCCAGCACGTTGGTGTGAAGAGTTAACATATAAACAAAAGATTGTGAAAATTCCAACATGCTGGCGCGTCGAAGTTGTTACAAAATGGCAGTATTGCAAGTGAACTCAATCCATCTGTACAAAGTTGTACGCATTACCTCGTGTGTTTTCTCCCAGTACTCCAGTTTTCTCCCATATACACAGGAAGATAATGGGATAAACATCGTAATGCAGTACCCGCCCTGAAATATAAAAATGGTCCACATATTCAGTTGGGATTTGCTAGAATAATTAATCCCATTATTATTACTGTTGGAAAATGCATATTTGCTAAATTATTGAAGCAATTATTTCTTAGTTCAGAATTTGCAATAAAGGCAACTTACATGATGGCTACACCTGAGAAATGTTACACTAAAATACTGCACTTTTCTTAATGTACATGGAGCATTTATCTTTCGGCTGAAGTGTATTTGACATTTATTTACCACTGCAAATCACAATATGGTGGTTGTTGTCTGTATTACAATGAATCAATGTATTTACCCTAACTAAAAAAAACCAAGCTTAATACTTTAACATTTTGTTTAAAAGACAAAAAGACCCAACATTTTTTATGGTGGTAAAACAGAATAATCATTAATGCATCATATAATATGTATCGTGATGCTATCTTCACGAATTTAATGATGTCTACTGGTGCTTTTGTAATTATTAACAATTGTATACATGTATATTTATTAATGCTTAATTTCGAATGTTATAGTCTACTTCGTTTTGGCTACGTGGGACAGTGGTTAGTTTATAATGGTTTCAATCGGAAGTTTGGGAGTTCAAATCCGTGTCAGGGGTTTCTTTAGCTCATCATCTACTCCAGGGTCACATAACACGAGTGCCACTTTGGGAGAAGTCGGCAGTAATTGTCTTAACGATTGACTTACCCACACGATAGGAATGCGGAACTTTCACTACTGGCTCAGGACCGTAAACAGGATATTAACTCTACTCCGTTCTAATTTACATAGATAGTACACACTGATATTTATGTTGGTTATAATTCAGTAAAATTATAAGATTGAGTCATTTTGATGAGGGCCGGACAGCACGGAGACGCAGTGGGTAGCGTTGCTGCCTCACAGCAAGAAGTTCGATTACCGTCTTAGGCTTCTTTGTGGAATTTTCTCCGGGTGCTCTGGTTTTCTCCCACCGTCCAAAGACGTGCTCCTGCTGCTGCCCAGGATAGTGGCCTGCAGACTAAATATCCCCCGGTGCCCTGCAATGGACTGACATGCAATGCTATGTATAGCCCTGCCTCGCACGCTGTGTCTGCTGGGATAGGCTCCGTCACCCTGTACAGGGTTCAGTGGGTACTGATTGTGAACGATGTGGGTCACTGCAAATATGTGTGCTATGGATTCATAGAATGGATAGTCGTTGATGCAACATTCGCCGTGTGAATGTACAGTTCCTTTGTCAATCTACTGCTAGATGAGGGCCTCCCTAAGTCGTGTCACTACTATGGTCAATGCAGCTTAGTGAAGAATGGGGTGGGGGGTTCAGGACCGGTTGAGATATCACTCACCACTGACATTTGCCACGGTCGGGATGCAGGCTGCTGGGTTAATAACACAGGGCTCTCATTTGACTGTGTAATCCACAACAAACATCCACATTAACTGTTTATTTTAGTTGACTTTACACAAATATTGTATAGCTGATAGGAATCTGGCTAAATTTAAACGTGAAACTTCCTTTCAACAAACACATTTAGTGTTATAATATATAAAACAGGCTATATTTCAGCTGGATTGAACACAACCAAAAACCTAAAAGAATTGACTCAGTAGGTCGTCCCTGCTCAGCACATGCTGTGTGCACACAGCGCTACAGTTTACCAATTACCACGATGCTTTGGAGATTATGTGCAGAAGTTACGCTGATACCTTCCCACCCGTCCCCCCAATCACTTTGCTTCTTTACAAACCTGCAAAACGTTTGCATTCCTGTCAATTGCTTTTAAAAGTTTGATTAGTTAACTACAGTGTTTAAGTAATGACCTTAAATCGTTACTGTCACTAGGATGGTGGAGCTTATGCACACCTATAATCCAGCCAAAGTGATGGATATGTGTTGCCTATTACAGTAGAAAATACCCAGTGAGCTTGCAAGCTCTGCAAACGGGATTCCTGCTATACCACAAACGTACGAACAAAGAAACGTAAATAATATATACAATCAGAAGGTCATGCAACGAATTTCCGGCATTAAAAAGTTGGTGGATCACACAAATGTTTTGAAACTCCCTTTCTGTGGGTGTCGAGGTGCCCATACTCGCCAGAAGGCAGGACAGCAAGTTAACTGATCACCATCTGTGTCCATCTGTAAGGGGCTTGAGTGTTGCCCCCTCCCACACGGATTTCCTCCTGACGCTCACAACGTGTATAAACACTTATCAATAATTGGCTGAAAAAAACATCTGAAAATAAAATCCCATTGCCAGTTCATCCTGAAAAAGTCATGAGTTGAGGTACCTTTCTGTGTGGAGTTTGCATGGGTTTTTGCCGGGCATGGGTTTACTCCCACAATCCAAAGACATGCTGCTGCACAGGTTAATCGGCCTGTGGACTAAATTGCCCCCGGTGGCCTGTGATGGACTGGCGTCCAATGCTGGGTATAGCCCTGCCTTGTGCCCTCTGTCTGCCGGGATAGGCCCCGGCTCACCGCGACCCTGTATAGGATTAAGTGGTTTCTGACCATAGATGGATGCAGTGAGCAAATGTGTAATTCACTATCGTAATTACATCGAACAATATCTGTTTCCAAAAACAGAACTGCTGCAATGTATTGTACGTAGCAACACGATCTTAAACAAACAATTATCCAGCACAACCTGACAAACCATAGAACTTTCATTCACCTAAAATGCAGTAATCAGATGGAGCATTAAACACATCTTATGTGTCAAGATGAACATTCCCCTTATTAGAAATGTTTCTCTGGAGTCACATAACACGTTTCGTAGAGCAAGGTTATTAACATAAGTCCCTGTGTTCATTATGCAGTCCTCATCTCTCATTATAACATTGGGGAACCCAAAGGAGGCAGTGTCAGCAGTCACCCCCTGTGCTTAGCAATAAGTAGACATTTCCCTGTAACAATGACTTAGTTTAATCAGCACAAGTGTTAATTTGGGACATATTTGCACCAACAAGCTAAAAACAAGCAAAAGAGTTAGTTGTACAGTGTCTAACGGAGAACTGGCTTTTTCTCTCTATCTAACATCCTGACGCATTGCAAATGCGAGCAATTTTCCTCGAGATATATTTACAATTTTACGTTTGCCATACATATGGATAAAATTAAAGACTTCTGTATGCAAATGATAATGCATTCGCGATATAAATATCCCAGCATATTTCAAATCACCAATTGACAAACGCCTCCCCACAATGTCGGTCATTTGCTTTTTGCTGACCATACTTCTCCATGCTGCTCAGTGCGGGTTGGTAAAGGGGTTAAAGGAAGGCGCGACCGGTTATCATATCCCCCGCAACTGATGTTAGCCGTGGCCGGAAATCAAACCCGGGTCATCGGTTGCATTGCGCTGCGAGCTAACCATTCCGCCCTATTCACAATAAATGTCCAGTCAAAGAAATGTCCACATTTATAAACATTCTGCTATGGTGTGCATTCAAGGTCAAACCTTGCCCTCATTTCACAACCTTAAACACGCGTGGATTTAGGTCTGAAACGTTACTGTATATTTAAACGGGAAAATAATTTCCTTTTGAATGTACATTATTCATTTAATTACAATAATAAAAAATGGCCTATTTTATGAAAGCTGAGTACCATTTAGCATAATAATAGAAAAGCAATTTCCCGCCTGCCTTCTAAAACACCCGATACCCATACGCCTTACGCACATCCATATTAATCCACCACTCAAAGGCCCTTATATTTAGCCAAAAAATAAAAATATGACACGGTCAAAATGCTATTTCACCTCTTATAATTATTCTATCCGATGTAAAAAGGTCACAAGCTCTCGGCGACGCTGCACATTCATAAATGGAAATGCGCAGCTACTGGGCTGTGACTAAACATGCATGGAACCGCCACACATTGCGTTAAATTGCATCCGTCGACTTAACTCAATAACTCCTGCTCTTAAACCCCTGACAGTAAGCCCCGGAGGGACTGCTTCAACATAACCATTGCAAGCTGCGGTGAAGAGTGCTGAAACAATGTGGATTATGGCCCATGCGCTGAGGAGTACATCAATTGTCACCTCCGTTGCGATGAGACAGCCGTGATGGACAATTCCAAATGCTCTAGCACGCAAAGACACACTGTATTCACGTGCACACACAGACAAAGATCCCACGTGTAGCCTCAACAGACTGTTGGGGAATGTGCTGTTAGTGGCACATAATAAGGCCGGCATGGTACGCAAGCGGGTGGGTGGCTAGCATCACCCTCGACCTAGTCGCGAAGTTTACACAGGTATTCATTTGAGGTTGAGTCGACTTAGGGTAAACCAAGGACCAGTTCAAATAATCATCACTGGTGTTGGTGGCCGTGAGTGGGAATCAAACCCTAGCCATTGGTGTTCGTAGAGCATTACACTCAACGCAGTCCTACCGCTTCGCTTATGCACACGCAGACGCCCACGTTAAATCGTTTGTTATTAAACCAACATCTGCTTCAAAAATAATATCACGAGCCTTGAAGGAATATAAATCAGTAACCCACCCCCTCGCGGTAATTTTAATCTAGCACCAGTTTATGAAACGACGACATCAACACCGAAAACCCGGTGAATTCAAAGTCAATGGGGACGGTGCTTTCATAACAATGCAGGGTTGAAAGAAAGAAAAAATAGCAATAGAAAGAGGGAGGAGTGGCGACTGGGTATAATTAGTACTGGTGAGGACCATTCCTAGGCTGGGCTGCTATAGCTGAGCAGCGTTATCAGGTGGACACAGGCGCGCTCCCTGTGGCTACTTGTGCTGCACCTCCCCTACTCTCTCCTCCATGCACACAACTGCACTCCTTTAAAAAAAAAATTAACAGTAGCTATTTTTTTTTTCTGTTCCCAATGTCCTGTTCATGTGTATTCTCACTCAAATTATGTATAAAATGACAGCGTCCCCTGTATTTTGCAAGGGCGGCATGGTGGCGCGGTTAGTAGCGCTGCCGCCTCACAGCAAGAAGGCCCCGTGTTCGAATCCCGGCTCGGGTGCCTTTCTGTGTGCATGTTCTCCCCGTGTCCGCGTGGATTTTTGCCGGGCACTCCGGTTTCCTCCCACGGTCCACAGAGATGCTGCTGCATAGGTTAATTGGCTTGCTGACTAAATTGCCCCCAGTGCTCTGTGATGGTCTGGCGTCCCATTATAGGTATAGCCCTGCTTTGCACCCTCTGTCTGCCGGGATAGGCTCCGGCTCACCGCAAACCTGTACAGGATTAAGTGGTTTCTGACAATGATGATGGTGTCTTTCACAAGCCGGCAAAGAGAGAGGCCACTGCTTTCCACTGCAGTTTCGACTCACCGATTGCCAAAAGTCTATTAAACAAGTGAGAGGCTGGAATGTGGTCGAGTGCAAGCCTATGAGTAAATGTGCATTTACAAATCGATCAATAAATGACCTTCAGAATTGTGGGAGAGACCATGAGGACAAAGGTCCCTGTTGCAGTGCAGAGGAGACCTTGTAAATTAAATTACTGTTCACCTGTCAAAGTTGTTCTTTGTTCCAGTATATTTTCAGGGATATTCAAATGTGACTCCAATACTTAAAAATAAATGTCAGCAACATTGACGCTTGCACGTAATTGTGATACATGTCATGACTACAATACAAAGTTTTGAGCAACAACAACGATCAAAACTGTAGTTTTTTAGAAAAAAAGTGGCTAATTTTGGGTCTGCTGCCCTTGGTTGTATAATGGCAGTCAAATTCCCAAACAATTTCGAATATAACAAAAATCGGTAAGTTGGCAAAAACGTTATTACTTGACCATTTTCCCCTTGAAATATCTGCAGAAACCACCTTTCCACCAAAACGTAAATTAGCCTCTTGTTTTTTTATGTTGCCCAGTGTGTTCTTCTTCCAAGTTAATATATAATAGCTGTGCAGATGCTCGTGTGGAAGTGTACAGAGAAGAGCAAGGGCAGCTTGGCAATTTACAGCTCTCGTGCAGTGCTTGGGATGAAGGCCCTGACATAAGCACAGCGGTGGACTACAGCTCGTGGTGCAACACACATCTAATAGGCCTGTAAACACAGAGAGACAATACCGCCTGATTGGACCGACATTTGCGATAGCGTCTCTATAATAGCTAATTAAGGGCACTTTTTGGGGCAGGCATGAGCACTTTAGAGGACGATGCAAGCGAACATAAGGGAGAGGCACCCCTGAAATCGAGCAACTGTAACACTGAAATTAACATGGCACACAAGGGCGAAATGAACAAGAAAATGCACACACCATTGATTTTGGTGAGGGACAGATTGTACATGTAGACTGTATTCTACTTTAAACAAATAAACAACAAAAAATCCCTCCATCAATGTGAAATTTTACAAATTGGATATTGCAAAAAGAAAAACCCCCCGTTTATAATGGATTATTGTTTGAGTGCTTTTGCCCACGGCAAACACACAAGCAATCATTTTCACATTTGACATTCTGTTTCGACTTATTAATAAGGTAAAAAGCTCAGTAGAAAAAGAAAAAAGAACACTATACATGTTTTTCACCGCAAAACTACTCTTAAAGCACCACTTAGAGACCGCGTGTATACAAACACATCTTATATTCCATCCATCCATTTTC
>JAZEWU010000006.1:6374897-6392420 GCA_036362915.1 Geotria australis | reverse complement strand
ATTATGTAAACCTCCACCACTATCACAGAAGCAGAGTTAATTAAAATTACAAATGGGAGGAAACTCGCAGAAAAATATTATATTTCTGTGGCTTGAATAAATGGTAATTGTAAAATTACAAACCATACACATTCGACCATGGACACTATGATGCCACTCTTTTGCATCATGAACCTCTATTGAACATCTGTGATAATTTGAAGATCTTATACTATTGTGCCCATGATTTCACATATGCACAACACAGAGGAGTAAATATATGAAGATAGTATGACATATCACTTATAAGCTGTTATTTAAGGCACAAATAACATCACTTAAAATCCAGTGTTCATATGTGCAGATGAATGAAAATCTAATTATAACAGGCAATATCAAAATTCGATGTTGAAAGAGAAAAGGTTTTATCCTTTCTGGCAATAATACAAGTGTTAAGATTTTAAAACGCCACATAAACACCTTTCAGAATGTGTCACGTTTGAGATTTTAACACTTGTATTATTGCCAGAAAGCTATAACCCTTTTCTATTTGAATATCATCTGTATCCTGGCAGAAAGGTACCCATACATATAACAACTTGACCCAAGCAACTAATGCATTGATATCTGCATTGTGCTGAGCTGCTTGCCTTTTGACAACACTTGGCTGACACTAGCAAGACTAGGCTATAAAGACAGCTGTCTCTGGTGTGGTCCAATCAGTTTCAAGGACAATGCACCTATTATCATAGCATGTTTTGCCTCAAGCATCTGTCTTTTTTTGGAAATTTGACACCTTTTGAAAGGTGTCTATTTGGTGTCTTACGATCTTAACACTTGTATTATTGCCAGAACATTTCAAACCTTTTCTATTTTTACGTGATCCATATACAGACAAAAACGTACCCATAGAAGTATAACAATGTTTTCTTTAAATCGCCATGTCATACGGCATATTTACCAATTATTTGTTTGATAGAATAGTATCAGTTCATTAAGAGGAACGCATATGCAATTTCCTCATCTACTGCTCCACCCCAATATAATAATGCATAAGTTGCCACTGCGTGGTGTTCATAGACATGCTTTATTCATCAGATAAATTGGGTTAAAGCAGGCAGAATCATTTTAGAATCGATTCTGACGTTCAGTGTCAATTACATTGGCTTCTCGTATTGATTCCAACTGCCTTTGGAATACAAGGTATGTGGTCGCATTGGCATCACGGATACAAAACATATACTTGCTTTTAATATTCACACTCACGGCTTAATTTATCATGGAATATTTTTGGAGAACCCCAACCCCCGTGGAGCCCCACCACCGCCGTGGTGGGGCTGGTTTAGGATTAAGCGGTTTCTGATAATGGCTGGATGGTTCAATCCAGAAACACTCAATCTAGTGAGTGGGTCAACTCAACTCTTGGACCACACCCATCGCTATAATGCCATAGCTGTTCTGACATCTACCAATGTTCACAATAGTCAATACGTAGTAGGTTCGTTATTATACCCCCAGCAAAACTTGGATTTATAAGCACTGGAAAAATTAGTCGAGTCAATTAAACATGTGCGCACATCTTTACGGTGACCAGTCATCTTGTAGTGTAACTTATACTGCCCGAAAGCACAATGAATGATGTGAAGACTGATCAACATGATATTATCTGACAAAGACGTGCCATGATCAAAACACATAGGTACTATGTAATACTAATATACTATAGTATACATACACATAAGGTCTAATAAAACATCTGTTGTGCCTCATAAAATATAGTTTTCTTGCTACAAAGACAAACTTCCATTTAAAGGGATTGAAAAATATATAAATCCAGGCAGCTGCCTATGATTAGAGTAGGTTAACAAGTGTGGTGAACTAATGGACTCAGCTAAGTTATCAATGATGGCACGATAAATGTATCACATTAAACTTGGTTCTGCACTAAATGTAGATACATTTCAGCTCTGACAATTAAAAATCCTAGCTCTGTCTGTCAAGTGACAAACAACACTCTCGTTGACATAGCGGGCGAGAAAGTGCTGTCCCCTAGCGTGTGGACCAGAGGTCACGTAAAAGGATCTCAGAGGTCGCTCTGTGATATCCCCTTCCGTGGCCAATCCTCTAACACTGCACTGCCCTGCGAGAGATCTGAGCGGACTATGAATCTCACGTGTCAGCCACATCACAATCAGGATAACATGTGAAGGGTAAGAAACAAAATCAAACACAACAAAAATCTTCAGTTTAGTTTTGAATGCGGACTTTTCGTCCAAAAGTGATCGTGTTACGCACGGACACTGGTCTTGAAACATTTGGTGGATTCGTCATTACACCAAGCATTAGTTAATGAGTGGTTTTGACAGGCACTGCTTGTTATGGGTCCGCCGGCTCTGCGTATAATTAACCACCTGTGCCACTGAGGAATATTTATTATCCATCCCGAGCGAGACTTTGATGAAGCAGCGCTCTGATGAATGGTCCGGCCAGGCGCTGAGCGCTAATTTTCCAGACATTGGCTGCACTTGAATACCAGGTGGCAAATTTCACAGCGAACGTGCTAATCATTAGCGGCAAGGTGCGCTCTGAGCGCGCGCGCTCTCGCGTGCACCTTTGTGCCACTTGTCGACAGCAGTCCTCCGTTTCCCCTCCATTAGCGGCGGCATTTACAGCGGATGAATACATGTCTGTCAAGGAGGACGCGTCTTCGGAAGCACATTTAATTACCGGCCGGGGCGGCTGACGTCCGATCCGTGAGCTCTGCGCCGACCCCCGTCGATTTAAATTGTGCACGTCAAACCCACCTTTTAGCATAAACAGCCCGAGCAGTGTCGCTTTGACAGGAAAATGTTACTTATTTTCAAGCCGTGTCTCCACCAGAGATCGGCCCCTAATGTGACGCTCGTCATTTGTCAGGATCCAAAGGCAGTGCTGGATTGCGATGCGGCGCCCGTGTCCTCGGAATGTTTCATCCGTTTAGAATACCCGGGGCTGCGCCTACGCGCGAACACAGACAAGGGAGGCCTGCTGGCGTTTTGTCCGCGTTGTTTGTTTGGTTTCGTTCGCAGAGATTTGCAGAACATGTTTTCCATTGGCAGTCAGTTCAATGAAATTGTAACGAGTTTGTTTGCAAGATGTGGGATTCTGACACGCTGTATTGCTATGCAGCCCTTAATTGGGCATCACAATAGCTGTGCAGGTGTATGGTAAGTGCATCTGCACCGGGCACATAGAACATCCTTCAAATGTTTAATTGGTTCTTACTAGGTATAAACAAAAAAATAATGATAACACACACGGAGTTATACACATACCTTTGCTAGTTTGTGTCTGGTAAGCCATTCTATGCGCCTTTGCCCGCTACATTTTGTTGAATATATTTTGCTAGCAAATAAATCTGGTTTATTAGAAATACTTGTGGTTTGAAATAAATGCAACAGACGCATGTTTCAAACGTGTTGCTACAACGGGGAGAGGTAATGTGGACGTTTTTTTTGTAAGTTACTGTGTCTACGGTGGCTTTTGATTATTTCTGGCACATTATTATTTGTTGAACGCGGTTTTAACTTCACCTCTTGGTGATTAGTCGGGGTCACTTGCAATGG
Organism: Geotria australis; assembly: GCA_036362915.1. NCBI lineage: Eukaryota > Metazoa > Chordata > Hyperoartia > Petromyzontiformes > Geotriidae > Geotria > Geotria australis. Next base: position 6,388,836 of record JAZEWU010000006.1, on the reverse strand, counting down.
GTTCGTTCAGCACGTGGAAGGTGTCAGAAGCACCGCATCCACACTATAAAACCCACTGAAGGAGGTCAAGAGAATTACTGATTGGAAGTGGCTGAGACAGTGCAAATGGGGTCAAAGACTCCATTAACACGGGGAGATCAGGAAACAATGGCTCAGTGAACAAACACAAATCCAAGATGTTACTCTCGTTATTAGGAAGGGCGAGTGGATACATTTATGGAAGGATGACCACTTTGATAATTGCTCTTCCAGAGAGAAGAGGAATGCTCGACACGGTTACCCTGAAAGAGCAGCTCTTAAGAGCAATTGTCATAGAATGAGCCATGAAAACCTATATCAATACGAATAACGCTTTGAAAGTCCAAAACAAGGTTTGGAATTTCAAGAAAACATTCAGCACGCATTGATTAACATCATAGGAGTAAGATGACGAAATATTCAATCAATGAGGAAAAGCAGATCATTTTTCTCACCGGCAAGAAAAGATTCCATCATCGTAAAACACTGCAACGTCATAGCTGATGACAATGAGATGTTATTTAAAAATAACTACAACTCAGAAACAGTAGTTCGTGTCTGGAATTCAGTGCTTCAAAAGTGGGATTAGTTGATGAACTATATAAATATCATGATGTGGTCTGTAACAACGTTACGTTTCCATGGCCACTACCCAAGCAGGAACAACTGCCAGCCCATGAATGGACCTGGGCCATTTCAGGGTCAGAATTGTCCAGACCATCAGTTCTCACAATGTCATCCCACACCCTCCCACAGCACCACCCAGCCGGGTTCTATTCTTTACCCTCATCCGCCAGTAATAGGTGTCGTGGATGATTCGGCGGAAAAAAATCTTTTGTGCTGGCTGCCCCTCGTTTTTCGAACAATATTGCTGTAAGCTTGAGGCTATAGACACTACCTTTGATGAGCCACCTTAGATCCCAATTACAATTAAAATTTCTGCCTAGCTGCAATTGCAAAGATTGATAGGTGGTTTTAAGTGCTGCATATGCTTTTTCATTTTATGATGCAATAAGCTTCTTCAATTTATTCCCGTCGCACTGTTACACTCTTGCACTTATTTGTTTCATTTATTGGTTATTTTTGTCCTGTGCAAAACTGTGTGTTACTGTTTACTTTATGATTATGGTTAAGGTTTCATCCTTGCACACATTGGTACTGTGAGTTAGTTGTATTACCTTTTTGTTTTATATGTTGTGTGCATTGGTTAGTCCAAAAGTTTGTTGTATTGCAGGAACCCCGCATCCAGAGCGTGCAAGCTCACTGGGAACAGTATTTTCTATTGTATTAATATATCTATCTTTTTATTAAAAAGAAAAGTGTGGTGTAGGTTTGGATAGGTTAGGTTAACTTAAGCGATTACGTCTTGTTTTTGTCATTTTATTATTTATTTTTTACAAAAAACAATCCTGAGTTTGAAGGTAATTGAAGGCTGCCAGTGACTTCACATCCCAGTTCCATGTTGACCTCTTGGGTCATGACTGGTCGCAAAGTCATCCTGGCTACGTCATCGTCGCTATGAATAACGAGCTCTGGGGCCCCATTTGCCCAGCCCACGGATGTCAGCACAGACTGATCCGGCAAACCAACTCACAAACTGAGCCAGCACTCTCCCCATTATATATTAAAACAAGGCATAATCCACTTATGTGTAGGGCATTAGAGATCACAGTAATAAACAGGTTTGTGCCTCCTATTTGTTTTACATTATTCCATCGTGTGCGGGTGTTTTGAGTTATCCCAGTTGCCTCCCACACGTAAAACAAGTCAATAAGGAATTGGCCAAGAATCCCATGTCATACTTCGTGAAAAGGGGTCTTGAGACTTAATAGACAATTTCCAAGATAAATGAAACCTACATCAGTACATACTAAAAATATGCATATTATCATTCTTATGAACATGCACACAATTGGGAGCACAAGCTGTGCATGAATGCATCAAAAATAAGTAAGATTAACGAGGATTAAAGAAAACACCTGTGCACGATTCTGTTGATTTTAGTAAGCTCATACGATATGAAAACGTCAGCTCCGTCAGTCACATTTTTTGGTATGGGCTGGGGGAGGGAGACTGAAAAGAAGCATGCAGAGGAGTCGGGGATGGGTGAGAGTGTGGACGTGATTGGTGAAGAGGTGGGAGAAGGAGAGCTGTGGAGGGTCTGAAGTGGCGGCAGTCAGGCTGTCCATTCGTCTGTCCATCAATGCGCGTAAAGCCAATGCCATGGATGTGGAGATGTGTGCCAATGTGGTTCAAACAATCGTGTGGCAATCCTGAGCAGATGTACGAAGAGCGTTGGGGTTTTTTAAAGATGCATTTGTCATCACACATTGACATTAAAGAAATAATACGTGTCTGCTTTGACTTAAGTCAACTCACATATATCGTTCCTTGTAAAACATTTCTCTTCGAAGCAGCCTGTGGCAAACGCGGACCATGCATGCGAAAAATGGAAAGCTGTTTGCGTATATGTTCTCATGACGATGCCTTTTGTTATATATAAGTTATTAAATAATCAGTCTTCTTAATAATTATTATATTATTATTAATATTATTTTTAATTATTATATTATTATTAATAATAATATAATAATCATTTTATTCACGATACATTTTTAATACAAAATCGTCAAGACATTTTATTTCTCAACGAACACCTGCTGCATATAAAAAAAAAAATCACCAGATTCTATGTTTGTAATGCTTAAAAAAAACGGAATAAAATGAGACTACAATATTACCACAAAAAGTAAATTTGCATTTCCAGTTGCCAAAATACATTGAAATACACCTGTCAGGGAACAATGCCGCTTACATCGTTCCAGCAGAATATACCAAACACGATTCTAATTCTACACAGTCAACTCAATATTCCATAAAAATAGTGTTCAATGTCAGTAAAAAAAAATCCGGATGGCAAATTAGTGGGCAAACACCAATATTTTGCATCAAAATAATTTGTGAAATTGCAACTGACAATGTTGCACGGTAATTAAGGCTCAACATAATATAATGCTAGAATATAAAATAATACAATAATACAAATCAGGCAATATATGATGAATAACTGGCATCCATCATACACGCTGTCTATCAGACATTGCATGTGTACTACGCGGCACAGCAGCCGTCTGCCATATTTAGCTTGAGACAGGGCTTTTCTGCCCGCGGTTCAAATAAGCCCTGCTTGCAGGCACTGCTTCACTGCATAGGATATCAATCCTGGGCTCAAGACATTATTCAGGCAAGCTCAATATCGCTCTTGTTTAATCTGCTACAGCGTGTGCCTTAGCAAAAGGGCGGGTGGGTCTCCTAAGAGCGATATAGCTGTTCATCACTTCCCAAACGCCACAACAAAACAGTGCATTGATCCCGTTTTTACAATCACTTCATTAACGCATTTGCTGCCGGGAGCTAACACATTACTTGCCGCAATATTAAACGGGCGACGTTAAGGTCAAAAGCAGCGTAATTTGTATAATAACGCCCATTCCCTCCTCCCGTCTTCCAGCCATAACCCTATGTATTAGTTGGCAGTATAGATGAGAGCGTATTGTACAACGCAGATAAAATTACTGAACTTGTGCTATTTTTTTTTGCACATAATGCCGCACCCCTCACTTATTTTCACACACCGTATTGCTAAGTCATAACCAAGTCGAATGCATGTTTTTTTGTCTATAATAATAAATAACATCAACTGCGCTCTACAAATAATCGAATCAATATAACTTACATGCTTACAATATTAATTTGGTTTGCATAATTGCAATAGAAATGCTAGGGCCAATGGTCTAAAAAGGCTTGCATTAGCCGTAATACCATGTGGCCAGGGAGAATGCTTTGGACCTGCGTCCTGTTATATATTTATGAATAATTTACAGCAACCTTTTCCACTTTTAAAATCGCTGTTAAGAAAAGATCCCGCTATAAGCGAGCGCTGGTGATGTTAATTTTTCTGTTAGCTATTATGTAGCCTAAAGCTTGTTCTTTAAACATTGCTGCTCCTTAATCATCCATTACTTCAAGGAACTTTCAAATTAGCTTAAATGTAAAGGTTTAAAATTATTAAAGTATAGAATTTGGCACCACTGAACGAGTTTAGTTAAATGAATTAAAACATTTTTAATTAACGTTTTTATGCTATTTTTCTGAGGAGGACGGGAGTAGCATTACAATTCCTTAAAGGGCTTCCCATTTTTATGATATAATCTATGCATGTTTATTATTTATTGATATTTTCGTGTTAAAACATTAAATATACAAGTGCGGTAAAAGGCTCATTAATTATTCATGCTCACTGACAGTTTAAATGACCAATACAAGCAACCTGATTGATTTATTTCAGCCATTAAATAAACAGATCGGCATTGTATTTGCATTCGAATATTCTTTTTGTTATCCTCAAAATAATTTTGTAAAAAGATAAATGCACAGTTATTTCAAACAAACAGCTTGGCACTAAGGCAAATGTAGAATATGGGGGGGGTTCACTCTCTTGTATTCAATGACCAGCACAATATTACCGAGCAAACTATTGCATATAATAGCAGTACAGTGTATGCAATTAACTGCTCTAAAGGTTATAACTGCGCTGAATGTAAAAAAAAACTGGTGCATGTATGTTGCACATATGTTAGTAATTGCAGAGAAATGGCGGTACAATGGTTAGCACACTGCACCTATTAACCCAGCGACAAGAGTTTGATTTCCACTCATGAGCAATAGCAGTGGCGAATATCTAAACTGGGACTGGCATCTCATCCTGGCTATAGCCCTGCCTTGCGCCCTGTCTGCCGGAATAGGCCCCGGCTCGCCGCAACCCTGTAAAGGATTAAGCGGTTTCTGACAGTGAATTAATGAATATCTAAACTGCTCCTGGGCCTCCCCTAGGTCGACTCAGCCTCAAATAAGTCCCTGGTGCAGTGTATAAACATCAGCACTGGGGATACAAAGTTGGCCGGGCGTTGGTTGGCCACACACCACGTTGTCTGCAAACCAGCCTTCATCGGTGCTTGCTAAATACACTTACCCCAAAACGTCTGTTAAGGCTATATGGGGGATCTTTGTCTTTGCATGCGTTTTGTTCATGTTATTTTTATACAGGTGTTATGGAAAATGAACCATCTGTTTTCACTTTTGCGGAATGTTTCATTGATTATTTAAAATTGTGCTCTTAATAGAAACACAATAATGCACAAATTATTATTAATAGCGCGGTTTTGAAAACACATAATCTACATTCTCACGTGGCAATACTTTCTTTGGTAGGCCACATTTTAATAATGGCATGAGTCAATTGGCCATGTAATGGAATTATGGGAAGGCACTGCCATGATTGCATATATACATGCAATGGTGCACTGACCTAAAAGCATGTGCATGAAAGCATGCATTCCTACATGCATATTTCAGAGATAAACACAACCATACCCGTGCCATCATGCATGACCATGTGTGGGTGGGCAAGTAAATGCATTAAAGCAAGGAGAGCACATTGCTTTACCACTGCCAGCAAATGGAATAGTACATTGACGTATACTCGAGATGTCAAATGTCCTTTTTCAGATTATTTCACGTCGCAGAGAATTCTAGACCTTGGTGCTGCCAGGATCTAAAACATTTGATTCCCCCCCCTTCCACTTTTCTCGCTGCTTCATGACAAATGCTTGCACTTGTGAGATGATGCAAAATGTGAATGAAGTTGGTAATTGTTATTTAAAAGTTCTCGACAACGATTAAAGTGTTACACCCATACGTTATATTTTTGGTAAGCGATGACAACCTGGATACAATTGTTATATTAAAACATGCAGCAGTACATGAATATGTGAAATAAATTCGATGTATATTCATCACACAATAGAATGCTGCTAGCAATGTGGTCCAAGATATAGTGTGAGCGTAATTTTACTAGCCACCCATCTTGTCCGCTATTGTTTCACTAATCGGTTCAATTTGGAGCCCATTAGTGTTGTGTAGTCATTCATCAGCTGATTTTAATGGGCAGTACCTCCATTGGCCATTGTACTCATCCTTACAGCTGCTGTATTGAGCAATTATAAAAATGCCTTTATATTACCCTTTATCCGTAACTCTTTTCCAGCACTTATAATAATAATAGCGTTTTATATAGCGCCTTATGAATTCACTTTACTCTTATCTAATTAACCTGACAAAATTATGCACCATTACTCGTTAATTGTAACCACAGTCTATTTTGTATAGCTCTGAAACTGCACGAGGAAAGCTATTTAGGACAGTAATACCAATGTAATTCATTACTTACCAAAATTAAAATACGTGGAAAAGTTAGGGTGATGATACATTAACATTTTTAATACTCACTTGATTAATTCACTGCTCTATTAATTTCCAGAACATGTGAAAAGGCAGAACAGGTAAATACAACACTAATAACAAAAGTAACCTTTGTCGATATAGTCTACATTTTCTCCATAACAGGTCAGTTAATATAGAGTTAGGGAAAAAAATCACGAAGCAATGAAGGAAATGTACTGCCCCCTGGCTTAATACATGTAAAATATTATTCATTCCAAAAACCTGAGTCTCTCAGTGGGCCAGAAACCAGTGCCACAATGAGTATAATCAGTGTGACCTACAAACCCCAAGCAGTTATCCACGAGTGCAAAAGTGCTGTAGGTCAGCAAGGAACGCTTAGTATTCTATACAGTTGGGTTTTCTTTTGAGTAGCTATGGGGCATGTGGGGATATAGACTGGAAGCAGAGTAGATGCTGCTGCCTAATGTTGGACTGTCTTCTGTTAGTTCAAGCCATAGAATCATCTAACTATATTTTCTGCAGCTGAGTATTAAATAACAAATATTGGCATTGCTTTCCTCAGGCGTTCTGGGGATGCCTTCAACGTGGGAGGCGGCTACTCTGAAAGAACAGCTTTGGAAATAATTTCTCATAAATCGGATCGTGAACACCTACATCAATACAATATTTTCATTCATTAAAAAAAATAAACAACCCATTTTTACACAAATTGAAAACAACCTAAAATCCCTGCGGAATATTTAAGGTTACTAATAATTGACTTTAGCTTTCATGTAGAATGCAAAGGGTTATGGGATGAATCTAGCAGATCAGCTTTCAATTTAATCTTAAAAATTCCTTATTGGTGACATCCCTAATTAAACTGATTTAAACCCATCTAATTGGAAATAAAACGTGTAACATTTCCAGGCTTGGAGTTTTATTATCAGTAGTGTCAACTCTGCGTTCAACAGACTGACAGACGAGCGAAATCATTTTCCATTTAAGAGCTCTTAGTGACATCATAAAGCACAACTCAGGCAGATGAATCGCTGGATTAAGGTATTACAAGACTTTTCCTAAAACCCAATCAATTAACCTTTGTAACCTGACTAAAGTGCACTCTACTGGACTAGCAAACAGTAAGCACCACTCACTCACTTATTATTTATCATCATCATCATCGGTAGCTGCTTAATCCTGTACGGGGTCCCGGGGGGCCGGAACCTATCCCGGCAGACAGAGGGCACAATACGACGCTATACCCAAGATGGGACGCTAGTTGATCACAGGGCACTGATGAAAATTTAGTCAGCAGGCCAATTAACCTAGACAGCATGTCTTTGGACGATGGGAGGAAACCAGAGTACCCCACGGACTTATTTGTCTTTTTGAAAAACTGCCAAGGAGAACTTTAGTGTAGTTTATTTTGGTTTGGTATCATAGTGCATCGCTGGTGGAAAGGCTTCCACTAAAACGATCTCTTGATAACTCCACTAGAGGTTGTTTGGCCTACTCTGCCACTCTGACCTGAGATTTTATAAGAGGTGGGAGTCCCCTCACTCCACCCCGCTTGCCGTCGTGAACCCATAGCTGAAAATGCTGGGTGGAGAGGTGCGGGCATTTCAGAAACTGGCCTACTGTTTCAACTACCGCGCGGGGATGGATGAAGCGGCAAATCCTGGATTGCAAGTCCAGTGAGCTGATCATTACACCACGGCAGCATCGTGGCACGATGTATGATAGTTTATCTCAAGAGCTGCTCTATTGGGGTAGCTGTTTGCCTACCACGTACCAGAGAGAGGAGTAACGCTCGACACGGCTATCACAAAAGAGCAGCTCTTGAGAGAAATTCCCTTACCTGTCCACCCTGCAGTAGAAATTGGTACACCACAGGTAAGTGGTCACGTGTGCTGGTACTCCTTCTTTTTGCAAGACATCTGGCCAGAATGGGAGAGTTGGCCAAATATCCTGAACAGTGGCTTTTTTGCATTTCATCTAGTGGAAAAAGGAATTGCAGATCTGCACCTTTAAGTTTTACCTTTTACATTTTTATAAAGTTACCTTCATTTATTTTATTCGTAAATGTATCCAAATTATATATTGCTGAAACATTTTAATTGTGCACGTACAATAAATGGTTTGTAATAAAATAATACATCAGTACAATAAAATAATAATTTAAAAAATCCTAGCATGTTTTCATTTAACGTAGAGTTGATTCACTGCTTCAGGATTAATTGTTAAAGTACGTTTAAAACCCCCCCATAAATTACGAGGAAATATTGACAATACTTAATATAAGCAGGAGTTACTGCTGTTCTACATCATAAACATCACACGGTGCAGTGTAAGCAAGCTGAGAAACCAATCAATATTGCACTCATGTAAAATATCTCCGGCATAAAATGTAAAAATAAAGCATTAAACTACCTTCTTTGGTTAACAATTTGCCTATAAAATGCTGATAAAAAAAAACTATGAGAGTCTGTCAAATATGGTTCATATGCGGCCCTTATAGAAATTGGTAGATATAGTGTGCTTTTTATTTTCCTTGTTCACGTGGGAGCTTGAACCCAGGATCACAGAGACGCTGGCTCAGTAAACTGACATCGGTGTTAACCCACATAGCTGTTCAGAAATGCCACTAGAGAATTACGTGAATGCACTTTTATGGTCTGCACAAAAATATAATTTTACAAGACAATTCGATCGACTAGAATCAAAATACGCGGAGGAAAGGGGGGAAACGTCAGCTTTGTATTTATCCACCTCTTTACACGTAAACGTAACCAAGCTAATTGATATAAACTAAGTTCAGATTTAAGAACTGCAATTTTGCTCTTATAGTCTATAGGCATTTATCTCAATCCCTCTAAATTGTATAATTTATTGAAGCTTATTTAAAAGTGTAGTCATTAATTACTGTTTAAGTGCATGCTGCTGATTAACGTAAGTAAATAAATAAATGGTTTTGTCGTGACATACCATGCCATATGTATCATGCGAGGGTAAAGTAGTGATGCAGTGGTAAGCGCGCTGCACTATCACTTTTGTTTGATTCCTGACCACAGATAACTCAATTGGATTGATAAAAATTGGCTTTAAAACATTATTACGTATATTGTGTGTAGGTTATCTGTGCCATGACTTTCAAGAGTAGGCTAACGGAATGCAAAGTACCGTCGTCAGTAGTAAACGCATAGGTATTTCAGAATTCTGTCATGGGTGGTGACATAAGGACTGTATTAAAAAGTTGACGCTGTAAGTCTTGGCCATTTAGGTCTCCAACTGCAGCCATGCTTGTCATACAAGTTTTTGTATTGTGTAGTTGTAATGTACTGCATACACTATTAATATTTCAAGCGGCTCTTAGCGTACTTTGTCTGAGCTGGTCAGATGACTCGAGTGTGTTGGTGGTATCCCCAACATTTTGCCCCATCATACAACATGTTATAACTAGAGTAATGTGCCCATTGTGAGTTCCAGATTTACAGAAAAGACAGGGATTGAAGCCATTTGCTCAAGGCTATAACTGCTTAACAATAACTACAAATACATTATCCGAGCTACAAATCATTGTTTATTTTTATTATATTATTGTAATATATGACTATATTATTATCTAAGACAGTCCATTGTCACTGATTAAAACTATCATGTTCCATTTAAGTGACAATGAGAATTGTCTTCTACTTTAACTTTATATTAGCTAAACAACGCATTGTAGGACAGGTACTATATTTGTAACGTTAAAATCATGAGACGTATGTGTTCCCATGAATAGATGTTAGTACAAAAGTGAGCCTCTTAGCAATTGCAACTATCCCAAAGCCATTACATCACATTCTCTAGATTCCTCTGGTGGCCAGTTAGCCCCAAAACATAAATTAATCCGCTCGGCAATTACATGCCGTTTAAGATTGCACTTCACACTCGACAACCATAAACCACTTTAAAATACTGTAGTGTTTTTTTTCCCCCAGTGTTTAATAGCAGCGCCATACTGCACTGTGTGCAACCTCCGTGTTGGTTAATTCATGTTCTGCTGATGCTGGGATAATGTGTCACTAAACGCACCTTTGTCTGCCCTGGTAGTAGTGATTCTAACAGTCCCCGTGGCATAGCTCACAAGCGGGGTAACTGAGCCTGTTACATGCCCTGTCACCACTTCTTCACTTTGCACGGTTACATTAGAGCTTCAACGGTGGGTACTCAATTCCAACCGAGTCCAACATGGGAGCAGGCCCACCACTGGCTTACCCAGTGGCCCCTCGGAGCTGATGGAAATTCTAGCCGAGGATCCTGAAATAAAACTCATGTCACTGGAATTGCAAGCGGAACCCCTGCTTTCCCTTGCTCTTGCCCTCTGGCCTTTCGTCCCCTCTGAATGCTCTTCACAAATTAAATGGTGCTCCCCACCAATAAGGGTGTGTTCGTGTTGAATAACCCCCCCACTGGGCTATGGCCGTACAGCGTAAGACCTGGAAATGCAGTGAATCCCTCGAGATGTGGAAACCAGGAGAAACATGAATACTGTACTGCTATTTTCACGTGTTCAAACACTCATGAGGTCATGAGGTCTCCTTACCGTGACAAAGTGGAATGATGATGATGATGATAATGACAAATGGTTGACATTGTTTCATGCTGGTTGATTAATGCTGTCAAAATATCTGGGCACATGGTTTCGTACAATGTACAGTTACCTTTATATCATGTTATTAGTCTTTACAAAATAAGAATGGATAAATAATCTGGTGGTATTATTAAACCAAGTTAAACCATCGCTTTGACCAGATGTAATGCAAATACCTATGACGGATCAAAACAACCATGTTCAAATGAGTCACTTACAACATGTGTTGCTCTCGCCTTGTGAAAAAAAATAACATAGCAGTTAAGCATACAATTTTAACGAAAATACAATTCATAGAAGTTCAGGAACAAATTTATTAAACATTTCACACAAGCAAGTGTGTGCATGGATTTTTTTTTTGTAAGCACAGCCAAACGGTTACCTTTGGCTAAGGAAACATTAAATTCAACTTGCAAATACCTAATATAGGAGCACAATTCTCTGCCGCCTTATATAAATGTGCTAGTTTCGGTTTAATTTTGTATTACAATAAGACCGTGAACTGGCGGGTGATAACAATCAGTCAACTGAAAAACTGTCGATTTACAACTGAGCCTTTCAATCTCACTGCCATTGTTCTGAAACGTACTTTGCAGGAAAATGCATCTGTCAATTTTATTTTCACTTGCTTTTGCAAACCTCCCCTTCCCCCCCCCCCCCTTCGAAATAACAAATATATAATATAATAAAAAAATATAAAAACCCCCATCAGGCACTATGAATACACATTTTGCTAAAACGCACTCTTCCATGTCGTGTGCTGGGCAACGTGGCTAAGAACAGCTTGCTTTTATGGAGAACTCGGGTCTGATGAGGCACCCAGTTTTGTATTTCTTTGTATTGTTTGTCAGAAATTGCCACGCCATTCACAGCAGCAAGCTTTTTTGCTGCGGGGAAGTGCTGGCAGTGAGAGATAGCATTCAATCCAACACCATTTACATAGGCAGTTACGTCTCAGAGGGACAGAGCAACATGTAGAATGCAGCCTTATTGTACAACAAATCTCTGTTCGGCAAATGCTGCTGAGAAACGTACTTCTTGTCCCACTTAAATCTCATATTTGGCCTTTTGCAAAGTGTGCAAGAAAGTGCACAAGTACAGCGGTGTTAATAATGCAAGTAAATGCTTTTCGTGGTGTTTTTCACTACATTATTAAACATTGTCAACCGCCAGTTGCACGTGAAAAGTGCTTAGCGGCTCCATGCTGGCCAGATACTTACAAAAATGAAAAAAAATGACAAATGTGATTAATAACATGTGAACGGTCAAATTTTAACACAAATTGGCTTTTAAGTGACAAGTGATGGAAGAAATATAAAACATCTAATTCGTGAAATGTGTTTATTACTGTTGGCAGTTGTAAACATGTTTTGCTAATGCGGTGTGTACGCATCATTATTCAGCATCAGATTCCCTGGCTGTTTACGATGACATGAATACCTCTTCAGCCCAGTACTGTAATACCCTAATTACTCAACTGACAAATACAATCCATTTGCATAATTACATTTTAGAATTACATTTCATGCTTCGTTCCCCAGCCCCCTTTACCCCCACTTCTTTTTAATAGAATCCTGTCTTAACAATTTCACCTACAAATCCACGAGTACGAATATAAATATTCCGGCTATTTAAAAAATACACTTAAAATAAAATGTTTTACCCTTAAAAGTATAATTTTATCACAATGACGGTGTTCTCTTGCATGCGCGCGTGTTTGCGGGCATTTGTGAACGCGCGCAGCGTTAGTACGAGTAGAAATTAAATGAACAAGCAAATGGCCTTTTCAATATTGCAGATTTCCAAAAAGCTTTCATATTGTAATTGGCAATTATGAAAAATAAGAACAATTTTGTGTGAGAATAGGTTAACAGAAGAGCATGTGGGATGGTAGGGAGACCTGTCTATGGATTACTAATGAGGGCCTTTTGTGGAACAGGAGACTTGGGAGGCCGAGCGACCCAGTCTTGAATGCACTCCAGCGGCGACCACGCCACAGGCCGGCTTTAAAAGGCTGCCAAAGCCGCACCCACTTACATTACATGCCTGCATGCATTACATTACTATGCACACTGAACGGCTACACACATTGCATTTGTCTTTTCTGAATATTATGTGCCATGGTACATTAAAAGGTTTTTTCTAATCGAATTATATTTTATCTCATATTCTGATATCGTCCAATTCTTGCATATGCTAAATGGATTCATACGTGAGATGCCAATATACATTTGCCGTATCTGGATATGTATTATCTTGGGATAAAGTTCTAAAACTGAAAGATTGTACGGCATAACTTTTTTTTATCATTCGTAGCTTTGCAATAGTTAATTGAATTAGCGTGTCAGCAATGCACTTGTGTTTTTTTTGCAATGACATTCAAATCATTAATACGCATTATCATGATCATCATCATTATCAACAGCTAAGATCAATTCAGTTATGGGTTGGGGCCTCTCTATGTTGACTTTATAAATCGTTCATTAATAGGATCTCTATTAATATCAATAAACGAGGTATATACCTGTATTAGGAGGCTAATAATTATTCAGACCAGTTGTGCCTTTTAGCCTTCAAAATGTATTGAGGAATCATTCCATAATTTAGGTTTGTAATTTCTGTGTAAACATTTAGCAAAACAGTTCCACTAATTGTTGTTCAACAGCTGGTCCCACGTCATTGATGATGTCCACAGTTATTCCATCTGGTTGGAAAGTGTTTCCTTTCTTGATACTATAAAGGGCTGTGTTTACTTGTGACATCTGGAGAAACTCTCTTTTTCGCAAAAACGCATTGATTTTTTGATGTAAAAGCACTAGTATTTTTAATAATCTGCATAGAAATCCAATATATGCATAAAAAAATCCGCGGTGGCACGGTACTGCCTGACAGCAAGAAATCCAGAGTTCAATCCCTGGCTCGGGTGCATTTCTGTGTGGAGTTTGCAAGTTCTCCCCGTGTCTGAGTGGGTTTTCCCCAGACACTCCAGTTTCCTCCCAC
>JAZEWU010000006.1:6349049-6374823 GCA_036362915.1 Geotria australis | reverse complement strand
CCGGTGCCATACGATGGAATGGTGTCCCATGATGGGCATAACCCTACTTTGTGCTCACCCCTCCCAGTGGACAACTGTTAAAAATAGCTACACAGCTCGACGGTTCCTTCTAGCTTAAATACAAACTGACCCATTTTACAAACTGACTGACTTTACATTGTGTCAATTTACAGCCCTTAGTCAAGATAACTGGCGCAAGCCATGGCAGTGTCGTGGCACAGCTGTCCCGAAAGAGCAGCACTTCAGAGAAATTATCATACGTCAAGCCGTGATAACCTTCATCAATACGTGAGTTTACTTTGCTGAGTCAATCGACAGCTGGTTGACAGCCTTTTCACACCATGTGGAAGTTTTGACAATGTTAATTTATCCACAGCTGGTGGAATGAAGACATTGAAATTGAAGCTTTGGTTAAGCAAGGTTATTTACTCCTCTTTCACCCACAGCTGTGAAAGGATTGCTTTATGCTACATAAAAGAGAACAGAACTCTGTATAAGCGGGATAACTATTAACGATTAATGAACGCATCGTTAGATATAGGATTGTATGCAGCCCGTTGTTGATACACTCTTCAATGTATGTCTTCCATGCCTTTCGGTCATGGGGGTGGGTTGGTCCACACTTTAGCGCATTGGTTACTGTGAGTTGATGAAAGTTCGTGGGCAAAAATCGGTTCAGATATCACTGACCACTCATGTTAGCTTTGCCTATGAACAAAACTCAGGGTGCTTTGTTCACAGTGCAGAGAGCTAACCACTGCATCACATCTCTACCCCTGAGCTATATATACCCTACTATCTACAATACGTATAACATGATATGATGGAACATAAAACAGGTATCCCATATTTCAAAATAGTCACTGGCAGCATTGCGATGTTGATCTCTGACCTTTCACCTAAAAAGCAATGCTGCAGATAGTAATGTAGTGTTGAACTATTATTTAATTTAGCTTTGCGGAACAGTGTTAAAAGATATAAAGGTTACAGACAAACACAGAAATTGCAGATTTGAGATGAATTGCCACTTTGACCTCTGACATTTTGACGTGGAAAATCAATTCCATTTTGGCGATGAACCATCTTTGCATATTTTTCCAAGATTATTTTGAAAGTTTAAGCCAGAAGGGATGTGATTAATCACTTGTTTTAATCTCTGTTATAATAATAATAATAATCACACAGACAATAATTCAAACTGATGTAGGTTTTCAAGGCTCGATTCATGATTGTTAGCCGTGTCGAGTGATCTCCATCTCTCCCTCGAGACGTTTTGCCTCCTACGTGACGAGGCTTCCAACGTGGGAGGCGAAACGTCGCAAGGGAGAGATGGAGATTGCTCGACACGGCTATCCCAACAAAACAGCTCTGAAGAGCAACCATCAATAATTAAAGCAACTTAATAAACATTGCTAAACAGTATTTATATACTTAACAAACTGCTGGAGCCTGAATATAGCGACACGTGAGTATCAGTTGAAAAGAATATTCGTTCTCAAATTTAATTTACTGTGTGCGGCATGGTAGGAGGTGTGTCTGAATTATTAATGAGGGTCTTTTCTGGGAGAGGACGCTTGAGAAGTTCAACAGCGTGGGCTTGAATGTTCTCTCACGGTGACTACCTGAGCTTGTGCAGAAATCCCTTTGGGGATGGGACACTATCTATCATTGGGGATCCTGAGAGACAAAAGGCTTCAGCCTGTGGACACAGTAAGTGCACAAATTATTGTTTTGCACTTTATGACGTGCCTCTCACCATGATAATTAAATGTTGCAATATTGCATTGCATCTGAAGGGATGTCATCCTGGGCGTGACATTAAACTGTACGGGGTGACAATGTCGTCCAAAATACGCCACTTGGGAAGGCAATAGACACGTATCTTAAACGTCCTTCTAAACTGAATTCTCAATGTCCCGAGTACGGGGCGTGGTGCTGCAACGAGGGGGGAGTGCGGGAAACGGTTGGACCAACGTCAGCCAAGGAGCAGCTGTTAGGCAGCAGACTCGGGAAGAATACGACATGTCAAAAAATGGTGACAATGACACGTGATTATTTAAAACAAATTCCAACCTAATTTGAGAATTACTTTTAAGCCCTTTAATTTAAGATTGAACGTAATACACATTTGTTCATATGTTAGACTGATATATCGTAACTCACGGCTATTTGTGTCCTCGAGTATTCTCAATGAACCATTTTATTTTGTAACCTTTCATTAGATGTATTGGGTGACTACCATAATCTTATAATGACGATGACTTTCATGGGACTGATGGCGCAAGTCACATGGGCCCAAAGAGCCTCAAAATTGCTCATCTTCTCTCTGGTGGCCGTGCCACTCGATGTCACGATCAATACTATGATTTCCTTGCACTTGCTGTCCTTCAGCTTACAAAAATTCCACGCATTTATCCCAATGTCTGCCTGCTTGACTGAACTGAACTGAGCTGTCATTGCAGCTGCCGGTAGCACCATCACAGACCTTCCTCTTGAAGGCTCTCCTAATGACCCGACTGCTGCCGCCTTCAATTCGGCTCTGCATTGCTGATGTCATGTCCTTTTAAGAGCACCTTTACCATGAATGAACAGAATATAGTTATCTGTGGCTTCATCTGCGGACTAGTGAGGAGTGTGTGGGACAGGGGTGGGGCCTTTTTGGACAAGAACATGCCAACAGCAATGTATTCACATCTCATCTCACTGTCAGAAAGCGCTTAATCCTGTACAGGGTTGAGGTGAGCCGGAGCCTATCCCGGCAGACACAGGGCGCAAGGCAGGACTATACCTCGGATGCAACGCCAGTCCATCACAGGGCACCAGGGGCAATTTAGTCAGCTGGCCAATTAACCCATAGAGCAGCACGTCTTTAGACTGTGGGAGGAAACTGGAGTGCCCGGCGTAAACCCACGTGGTCAGAACATGCAAACTCTACAGAGAAAGGCACCCGAGCCAAGATTCGAACCCGGGGCCTTCTTGCTGTGAGGCGGCAGCGCTACTCACTGCGCCACCGTGCCGCCCACAGCAGCGTATTATTTGGTATAAAGAACTCCAGTTGTTTGAACACACAGTGCTCATTGAATCACGTGTTAACTTAGCAGTGTCACCAGAATGCTTGCTCAAGATCACACACTCAATATATACAGAAGATGGAATATGTTAAAGTGCAGTGCGCTATGAACCCAAGGATTCCGTACAGCCACTGTGCAAATGTGCACTGTGATCACTGCCTACTGAACACGTAATGCTAAAGCTTGGCTTCAATATATTATCATAGGAAAATGCAGTCAGTGTTTTGGTACAAAACATATTCTCTACATGTGCACGTGTTGGAATGGTGTATTCCTGGCAATTGAAAAAAATATGCCTGACAATATGACTTGTAACTCTTGGTATAATTGTCACAGATTATGTCTTATTCAAAATGTATTTCTATTAAGTAATATTTTCTGAATGCAAATATATTTATCTAGTTCATCACCTGCTAAACAAATAATTATGCCATATATAGGGTTTGTCATACAATATTAATGATGAATTTTCAAGATTTTCCTGGGGCTGTTACCAGAGATGAGTGTCGTCCCAGGCTTGTTGCGCTTGGAATGTTTTGACTTTTGCTTTTAATAATAATAACTTTTAATTTTACATTCATAACGCACATATTCAATCGATGTGAGAGGTATTAATTCGACGAGAGAACGACTCAGAGGCGCGAGGAAGGTGCAGA
The DNA here is from genome assembly GCA_036362915.1 of Geotria australis. Classification (NCBI taxonomy): domain Eukaryota; kingdom Metazoa; phylum Chordata; class Hyperoartia; order Petromyzontiformes; family Geotriidae; genus Geotria; species Geotria australis. The sequence goes on along the minus strand of JAZEWU010000006.1, from coordinate 6,371,096 downwards.
GGCGGAGGAGGCAGCCAGGCGGTTTTGCCGCGCCGTATTGCCACACACTGCTTCCTAAATATTATGATGTTATCGGCCAACTAATTCATGAGATTTTTTTTTAGCTGTGGGAGGAAACCGGAGAACCCGGAGGAAACCCACGCGGGCACGGGGAGAACACACAAACTCCATACAGAAAGGCGCCCGAGCCGAGATTCGAACCCGGGGGTGTTGCTGTGAGGCGGCAGTGCTACCCACTGCGCCACTTGTCATATGCAGCACTTCTTGTCCAAAAAAATGCTGCCTGGATAAAACAAAGAGAGCTTTTAGAAAGAAACATTGCTCCTACTAATAATAATTCCGTGATAATTCAGCACTGCTGAATGTGGCTCACAGCAGGTGGTGTTACAGGCATTAGACACCCCGCTTATATTGTCGAGTTTTTTTTATTGCAATGACATGCTACTTCTGTATGCTCCACATGGTGACTCCTAGACACAGCCACAATCCTTGCATATACATCCGTGCTGGCAAGCACAAAACTATACGTTTAAGCAATGCGTCGAAAAGTCACGATACCAATTTACTCCGCAGTTTTTAGCAAGACCAAACGCACCTGTTTCAACCTATTAAAGCTGCCACGTGCTTTTATTCGTTAGTGTGCAGTTAGTGCCGTTAAACCTTGGTCAACATCATTTTACATAAATATGGATGCAAGCTATAGGACTACGTGTCCCTATAAATATTATATGCAAGTATATGTTACCATTCTATATATATACATTAGGTTTCTGTATACATTTCGATATTGATTAAAGGACAATATATATACATTATCACCGTAGACAGTATACATATCACAAGTTGAATTATTATAGACACAGCTAACATCAGTGATAAGTCATATTTCAACCAGCTCTGGGCAATGCTTTAAAAAACTCACACTGACCAGGATAGTGAAGTATGGTTAAAAATAACCGTTATGATTGATACGCCTCAGAGGAGGCCTTCATCCTTGATCTAGCAGTGAATTGTCAAAGGGCCGTAAATTATGAATATTATTTAGAATACTTAAATTGTGATTACAGTGCATGGTATTGTTGCCACTTTGCCACTTGTGCTTCCACTGTTACGTGCAGAACTGTGCTGAAGTTCAGAAAGTCACGAGTAGGTTAAACAAACCATTTACGGATTTATAATTTTTGAAAATGCAATCAAACCCTGTGCAACAAGCTGAAATGTTGCCTATGTATTCCTCACACTGAGTTTCGGGGTGTTGGACCGCACAGCGTACATTTCCCATTTCCCCCGCTGCTCACTGATCTGTAGCAGGGAACCCATCCCATCCTGCATTGCTGCCATGCGTATATTCGCTCAGCCACTCGGCAAAATGCCATAAATGCCACACTCGTGCGCATAGCAGATTCAGCAGAAACTGCAGGGAGCGTGGTAGTTACTACTCACTGTGCTAACCTTCAGTCAACCCCGGCTCAACACCCAACCAAATTAACCAAATGGCATTTGCTGAATTCAACTGATATATATATTTTTGGGTTTTCTTTAACGCACAAATGCTCACTTCATGCATATGTGAGGTGGTCGCCACAGAATATTTAGCAAATTACATTAATATACCGTACTGTGACCACTGTATATAAAGCAGTGACTAATAGTGTAATAAAATGAGGTAGTACGATTGGGATTGTATTCTTTGGATTAGGAAAAACTGTAAAGTGTGCCAATATATTATGCGCAAACACCACATTCTGTACTGTCAGATGATTCTGGGTTGGGACGTCCGTGACTCTGGGTAGCCACATTAATTATTAATTTACTATCGACTGAGGCCTCGGGGCAACATATATGCACTTTTCATAGGGCTCTGCCATATCGTGGACAGAGTGAGCTGGAAGTATGGGAACCTTTTCATCAGCATGAGCCCGATTTAGGTGGCCATCGCGTCTCGGTATGCTTGCCGTGCATGGATTTTTCTATTTTGTTTGTGCAACTGTCAAAAAAATCATTCAGGTCTTTGTGCGTTCAGTGGACCCTTTCATGTTGATGCTTGGGCCCTCAACAAATAAAGTCAGTGGCTACACTCCTGTGTCTGCTTGGTCCATACGAATGTTACGTACAAAGTATGATGATAAGAACCGTAGCCAAAACGTGTTTTATGGTCGACTGTAAAATTCATTAACGTCATATTAATTAACAAGGTTTTCGGTTTCATGTTGGGGTTGCTTTCTTCAGCGATTTACTGACCTGCTCCCAATCAGATTCGAAGTTCGTCCCACAGACCTTCTTCTCCCAAATACCCCACATTGAAAAATGGTTCCACAATCACATCTCACTCCCTCACTACCATGTAATTGAAAGCTCACATAGTTTCAAATCTAGTGCAAGACATACCATGAAGGAAACAGTGACAATCGTACATGACTACAACAAGAATACCAACAACCACACTAATACAAGTCACAAAGCATCCCATTGAAATCTTAAGGAAGTACTAAAACCTTATGTGCTTTCACCAACTGCTGAGATGCTCTCAATGGCATTTGCACCCATAAGAGATACCCAACAAAAGCTGACAGGCCTTAAATTATGCTTCTACAGCCAGAAGGCCTGCTTTGTCAAATCTAGAGCCTCACCAGGTGTTCAGACGTCTCAGAAAGGATGCTGAATATTTATCCACACTGCTTTACAGATCTGAGACTTCCTGATCCTGCTAGCCAAAGAATCTGCCATTATACTCATTGAATGAACTTTACATGTTTCTACAAACAGCTCTGATAACCTGTAACCTCCCCAACACACACAGCTTACACAATAAGAACACCGGGAAGACGCCTCTCCTTCTTTGGTCTTACACAGTGTCTTAGTAGTAGCGGTGGTACACTTGGGACCTTTCACACTCCAGGGATATTCCTCAACAATCAAAAGGTCTGTCAAAATAAATTCACACTATGTATGACAGTGCTCAAAGTAAAAAAAATACAACATTAACCTTGACACCTCTAGGTTGCCCTTGGGGTAATCTGGCTCCCTTGTTTATCAACCCTCTTGAAGACACCGTTTCCAAAAAAAACATTTCACCTCTACCTCACTAGCAGTGAAGTAACCATGGAACGCTTGGTTTGTCGGACCATGTTCTTTAGAGGATTCACGCGACACAACAAACACGCAAATTTTCCAAAATAGATTAAAAAACCTAAAATAACAGATTAACTTAACAAAAACTAAAAAAATAACCATTCACACACAGCATCGCACATAAAGAGTGTGCGCATTTCATTATCATCTACTGTATTAGCCCCTGATGTATACCTGTCGCTACCGTGGTTGATTATGCTCGAGTGTTTAAGTCATGCTGTGCTGTATCCTGGTGTCCATTAGCCTGATACTACATATACAAAGGTGGTGGAAAAACAAGTGCATATATTGTGACCCCATTAATACAGATCAAGTGGGCCATTGAAAGCAGCCAATACGACAGCACACGGCACAATTTGTCTTAGAAGGATTAGTGAGAAGTACCCAAGCACACACCACGCTATTGCAATGCGTTGCAGTGGGCAAGCAGACTTGTGCTTGCGCAGCGTGTGCCAACAATTGTGTGCAGCATGCGGGCCCAAGTTAGATTAATGTACCGTTTGAAAAGTCCTGTAAGGTCTACAAGAAAATTGTTTACAGGAGCTTAGGCACCTAAAAAAAACCCCAGGAAAATAAACAAAGAAAACACAGCACACGACGAGACACTATAATGCCGGTTGGAGATGCCACATTTATAAACAGAAAGAAAATAAACCAGTCTGTGCATTATGTGGTTTACGAAAATACAGCAATACCCATACCATACCATACCTTCAGAAAATGAATTACATTCAATTTAATTTTCGTCATAGATTGACATTGTAATGAGAAGAAGTGTGGGTGGGGAGTTATCTAAACGCTTGGCAGGGAGAGGAGGGGAGAGTTTGGGCTACTGGGTGTGGGCGACACTGCTCATTTCTTATTACGTATATATTTTACAAACTCAACTTTTCAATACGAGCACACAAACCATCCATTTGTGACTGCGTCGTTTTTCACGGGATGAGGAGGGGAGGGTGCGGGTGGGAGGCTGTAGGAGGGGAATATAGGAGCGTCACGCATCTGTTGATAAGGAGATGCTGTAGCTGAGTGGGAGGCGGGTGGGATACATGGCGGCCTTGTTTGACATGTGAAGGACATAGGTTTGATTCCCCCACATACTTAGAATGTGGGTTGTTTTCCATTCCTGTCAAATTGTGCTTTTTTTTATACATTCGTAATGCGTAGTACTCACAAATATAGCTCGATACTTACTGAAACAATAACCTCCGCAACAGACCTTTAACAATTGATTCCTCTTACAATTTCAATAATTTTTGATTGCTCTTCAGAGCTGTTCTTTCGGGATAGCCGTGTCGAGCGATCTCCCTCTCTCCCTCGCAACGTTTCGCGTCCTACGTTGATGATGTTTCCAACGTGGGAGGTGAAACGTCACGAGGGATAGAGGAAAGTCGCTCGATTCGGCTATCCCGAAAGAGCAACCATCATGAATCGAGCCGTGAAAAAAACCTACATCAGTACAATTTCAATAATTGTCAAGATTTCGAGAGCCACGAAGCGATTCAATCTCCTTTTATAGTGTGCAACTGGTGCGAGCAGTGGTCACGCAACCATATTATAAACAAGGTACGCATCACCTGCAGCACTGATCTATCCACTGCTGGATCAAGTGCTCCCCACATCATCGCCATCCTGTCTCGCAATGCCATATTTCATCTCATTCCTGCATATGAGCTCATCTTATCGCCTCATCTCCTTTCCTCCATCTCCTTCAGCTGCCATTCCATCTCCAGTCACGGCCATCAGGCATCATGCCTTCTAACGACGTGTCCTACCCGAGCCCACCGAATTGTATTCACAGTCAATATGATTTATCTGATTTGTGTTTGGTATCTGATGTTCCTCTTTCGGTCTCCCAATGCAATGCTCAGTTTGAATTTTGCTATGCAAGGTGCGCAAATTTAAATTCAAAATTCCTTGCGCTCACGTTTAAATATTGTTTTCGTGTCGTGAGATTTAATTACGAAATATATTCGAGTAATCACGGCATTGTAGGGCAGGGTGGTGCAGTGGAAACATCTGCACCTCACAGAAATAATGTCCTGCCCCGAGGAGGTTCGACTCCGGCCTCGGGCGCTTTTCTATGGGGTGTTTTCTCCCCCTGTTCTACATGGATTTCCTGCCTTTTCCTCTCGCAACTCAGAAAAAACGTATTACTTAATCTACCGATAACATCATACTATATAGGAATACAGTGTCTGGCAGATTGGTGCCGGCTGACTGTGTGGTTGCCTCCCCCCACCTCCCTGCCATTTACTGCAGCGCTTTGGGACCTCTGGTTAAAAGGCGCTATACAAATGTAATAAAATTACATCACTATTATGTAATAAACAACCTTTCGTTCATACAATTCTGGACAAGGGTATTTCAACAGTGTTGGTCATGTGGGTTGGTCGGTGAAAGGCAAGAGCACACACATGGGAGCACAGAAGTGCAGTATAACAATTAATTATACAGCGCTGACCTCATGCCCACAATATATCCCCACAGCCTACAACACCTGTTATACATGGTAGTCCATCCATCCAAGTTCTATTCCATCTGAACCCTGCTTAGCTTCTGAAATCGCATGATATCAGCCGCATTACGGGTGATTTGTTCACATGCTATATTATGCATTTATACATTTATTCAAATATGACTCTAGGCTTGTGCAGTATAGTGGAGATATGAATGCGGTATATCAGTTAATAAAGGCCATCATATAAGTCCACCCCCCACCCCTTTTCTTGCACCCGGTTGTGGAGGAGGGGTGAAACTGAAAGCCATATCTCAGATATTCAGGAAGCTGACTCGGAGATACAAGGCAGAAATGAGCTGGAAAAGCCAGTCTATCAGTCATACTTCCGTGTGTGACCAAGTGTGTAAAGGAATGTTCGCGCAGCTGTAAGCGCCTGGCTGAAGTGATGGAGCTTGCCTGTGGGGTCTCAGAGGCATTTAAAAATGTCCCTTCAAAATGGATACAACCTCTAATAGCGTGCATTTGCTATGCATGACACAGTCAGTCTTTCTGTACATATACAGTGGTTAGAAACTGGCCCACACTAAATTAATATATCTCGGACCCCTGCAGGAGCCTATCGGGGTTATATCGTTCCGACAAAGGTACATGTGTACTATGCTGGTGCACTTTATACACATGCATGGCTGATGTCAGCACCAATAACGCCTTAGATGGGTGCACACACATTAAAGGGTGCATAAGATCAAATTACTGGGTGCACAGAGAGCCCTTTTACACGCCTACAGATACATCAATTATTGTCAGGCAGATGAAGCATTGGGATACCGCTTAAATGCAATATTAGATTAATATTAATTTGTTACCTAATATAAACATATTTCATTCGACCTTTTCCAGTGTTTCAGTGAAATTAAAACACAAGTAAACAACAGATCTTGAGTTCTAAGCTCCTGTTAACAAGCTGAAGCTGCTGCATATATTCTCCAGGAAAACATCGTGGATAAAATTGTCAAAATTTAGCTTTACTTTTCAACACTCCGGTTTTGTTGATAAATCAACTGAATTTGATTATTTGCCCACGTGACAACTCTATTTGATAGACTTTGTGAGGGTGGTAGAGGGTTCATATTAGAAGAAGTGGCGTTATATCGACGCAAGGTAACCCAAAATCCCCCAGTTATAAATAGATAATATTCCCACACATATACGCGTAGAAGAACACAGATTGAATGCCTTTATAAAGCGAATGCAATGAGGTAACCTAAGATTTCTACTTCTCATCTGAAACTGGAGTTCAATGAAAATGCAAGGGGCTGTGTAAGAAAATGGGAAACTGTAATTTAACATCGCGCTTCGAAGAATCGCAAAGAAGAAGAAGATCTGAAACTATAAAGTGGCACAAATAAAAGTTGTTATATTACATAATTTAGTTACGTAACGCGTAATGAATATGCACCGCTTATGCTATCTGGCCGCACATGTCACTCCGTGCGACCACGAGGACACGCCGTAATTGAGATGTCAAATCACATTTGTGCATTGACACAAAGAAATTAAGGCACAAGTGAGCACGCACGCAAGCTACCAACTCCAGCAGCTTGCAAAACAAATAAGCCAAGTCGTAAGGGCATGCATGAATATATGCATAGATTATCAAATAAAGAAGCAAATAAATGAATAAACAGCTATATTAATGAACTGCAGTAGCGAAATGTACACGTTTACATTGCCCCTGGATTCATATACATTAAACTCAACACAATTTCATCACCTGCTTGCAAGCCATGCGTGACATTTAAAAATGTAAATCCGTGAAGCAAATCCATTTGTAAGAAAACAATATCAAAAATATAGTTGTGCAAAGTCGATTAGAATGGTGGCGTCAGAGCCATGAAATAATTTCTTCTTAAGCAAGTTGATTTCAGCAGCTTTATGAAACCAAGTTTGTGAAAGTGTGTTCAAAATTAAAACATTTGTTAGTCAACAAATTACAAACGTAAGCTAGATGCACAATTTACTCTAATGTATGTCTTGTTATTGTTGCCGGTGTTATCAAAATGAAAAATATTTAAAGCAAACTAAATGCGTTCATATTATTGCGGTGGCCAGGATGAGTCACTCCTGCCACACGCCACCCTGTGCCCCCAAAGCAATTTGATAGATTGCCACAATGCAGGGCCGCGATTCGACTGAAGAATCAATTACTTTTTAATTGTGCAGTTTGGCCGTGAATGGTAATGACTGCAGAGGTGACACGAGCGCGTTACATAAAAACGTATGATTTGAAAAGCATCAATTTTTACACATGCGATTCACTGTATGCTTTGTGAGCTTAATCAGCGATATTAGATTGATGAATCGATGTATCATTCCTGCGCACATTATGAATTGTATTACTGTCTCAAATTACTGGACGAAGATTTGCCGGTTTTTTTCCCATTGGTTAACCTTTGCTTCTGAACTGCAACAGATTTTTTTCAGTAAAACACAAAAATATTGTATTTTTTGTTATCACATTTCCCATTGCGTACAGAATGACTAAATTACATCCAATGCAATACACTGCATTCACATAGGGACTTTGATGCTGTTTGGCTTTCAATTTTCTTTGAGCCAAATCCTCAACAAAATACCGTACTGAAAATATGTATTTTGCAATGGGTGCCTGAATTTTGCACTGCATTGCGCCTGACAATACGTTTCTGCTCAATGAATTATGCAAAGAGAACGGCAATGCTACTACCTCTGGGAAATAAATGCAACAACCCTCCCTAAAACGCACTCAACTGCTAAGGATCCATATCATGTTAATAGTAATACTATTGCACTTTACGACTATAACACAAACATGCTGACATTTGTATAAAACTAATAAGTGTTTAATTGCCACACTGGCAGGTGCTACTCTCCGTGAATAATCAGCAGTAATAATGGGGATCTCTGTGTGCGCCCGATGGTTCCGCTGCAGAGGGGAGCATTTTGAAACAAGCAGCCAACCGTAAGCAATCCGGTTAATGCCCCTGCGTGACTAATGCCAAGATGAGGGACCTGCAATAAGTGCTCTGATCCAGGCCGCAGAGCGACATGGTGGGGGTGTGCAATTAACTGATAAACAACTAGTTAAGCCAGCTGAGGACATGGCGAGTCACGCTGGGATTTAAAGCGGGCGCATTCGCATTCCCACACGCGATCAGTTCTGATCCGTTTGTTGTGGCACTCGTCTGGTAATTAATGGCACTTACATTAAAGAATTTGAAAATATCTATGGGAGAAGCGCAATTGACAAAATACGTCGGCGTGTCCGGTGCCAGTTCCGCGTATGTTTTGGTGCTAAATACCAATGTCGAGGTCCGCTAGCTTCAGAAGAGGGTTGCTGAAATGTTGCTGTTTCTCCATCGGAGGAGCGTAGACTGCAGTGGTTTGGTCCATATTTCGGGTTGCATGGCCACATTCGCACTGTGCGTTTATGACGGAGACGTGCGTATCGTCAAGTTGATGTTCTGCCGTGGTTGATGGTTCCACCAGTGTCATCGAAGAATGTCAAAGCCAGAAGGTGTCATGTTTTGGTCTCGAATGAGGCATTTATTCTGGAAATCTTAGTTGGTCCACTCTGCTCACCAGCGTTCTTCCGAATCTGGGTGATATTCTCGGATGTTGACAACAGCACGATCCCAGAATAGGGATCCGGACTGTTCTATCAGGATAGCCAAGTCTTGGGATCGGAACTCAGGACGCCTGATGATGTCTCCAACGTGGAGGGACGAAACGTCGCAAAGGAGAGAGGTGCAGCGCTCGACGCAATATCCCCATAGCTCTTAATAGCAATGCTCATACATCGAGCGGTAAAAATCTACATCAGTACATCATAATGTCAAGAAAGTTGGGCTGGAGCAGGACACATTGCCGAAGCATGGATGTCAGGTGGTTGCAAATAACAATGGAGCGGCAACCAAAGGAGGAAAACATGACGAGAAAATGTCCGCCATGGAGATGAAGTGATGAGATCACCGCGTGTGCATGGGCAAGATGGATTGTTACGTCGCTGGAACGTGCGACACGGCAACATCTTGTGGAGGCCTTTATTCAGCGTGGATACATCATGCTCAGATTATGAAACGTAGAAACCCGCTTTACAAATCACAGTAACCAGCTATAAGAATTCACTACAGGTAGAAATAACGCGTTTAACAGAACCTGCAACAACTTCTAAATGCATCTAAAAAAAATATCCAGCCTTGAAAACAACTCGACAATCATTCCAGACATCACAGAAGGCAGGAAAGACAATTCTTGAAAGGAGAGCAGGCAGCCCAAATATCACAGGGGACAGGAAAGACAATGGACCCCTTGGAGACGTTAGCAAAGTACTCACGGGAAAGACCTGGGAAGAGAGGAGGTATGACACAGGGTCAGAGTAAAATGGGCCAGGCAATGAACTGCCTTTGACATCGGGCAACATATAGAACACCACACTCATCTTTCATTGAGTCTCAGAATGCCTGAGGATGCCTCCAACGCGGGAGACGAAAAGTTGCGAAGGGGGAGCGCGTGATATGGCTATCGTGAAAGAACAGCTTTGGAAAGCAATTCTGCATCGAGCCTTGACAACCTACATCAGTGCAAAGCCTATTATGGGTTGAAAAAGTACACTTTGTTCTGTCGTTGCTTCCTTTCAGAAAAAAATATTCTAAAACACACGCAAGCCTAACGTTCATTCCTTTAGTAAAACCAAAATGTTCCCTGTGTAATGGTATGCCAATATTTAAACATTTTTGAACGTAGGCCTATGAAGGTTGTATTTGGATGGTTTTATGGATTCGGAATCTAAACATGATGATGCTGAATGGTTTGGAGTACTTAAAAAAAGTGTAATGTTAAACCTGGGAAAAATAATGCCTGCTAAGTAAGTGCCAGTTACAGATATAGCTTTAAATGATCCCAAATGCAGAGAAATTAAACGAGCTTTAATGGTACACAATCGAACGTTTAACAAAGTTTGATACGAGCTAAATGCAAAGCCCTTTTATATAACCTGATTATCTTTAACGCAGACTTCTTGTTAAGCAGTTGCAAGAAAGAAGCAAATAGATGTAAAGGCTGCCTTCCGCACAGGCTGTCTGAATTGAAACGTTAGACTAAGTGGACAGAGGTCTAAAGGAGTATGCAATTCTTTGTCCTTGGCAATTTAAACATGCACATTTTCACACGTTAACAACGAAACTAATTTTTGAAAGTTACTTTTCTTGTTTTTCTGCTTTTGAAACGCGATTGATGCCAACTTTTTTTTTGCATCGTGATACTAAGGCATGTCTTTTTGATGCTCCTGATAATGGGCTGCTTTTCCGACCTCCGTAATAACAGCTTGCTACAGCCATCACCAGTCTCAAGCCCCACCATTTACATAGAAGTGAAAAGGTAATTTCCCCGTCAATATAATGCTGACAGCCAGGCAGAGTCGACAGCTGTAAATCTTCCTTTATTGCACAAAGCTATTCCCCCCTTGTATATAAACCATAATAAAGCAAGGCCCGTCACATTTAATTGAATGTATTTTGCCAACCAAGATTCATTTTGCTTCGTTTCACTTTTTAATGGAAGCATTTCATTAAATATTTTCACGGTTTTTTATCATTACCATTAGAAATTCTTTTTTTTTACTTTTCGTCTTATGTTTAATCGAGCTTTGCTCGTAAAATATAATAAATCATTCACTCAAACAATGCACTGTTGCAGGTTTTCATGCCTCGATGCTCGTGTCGAGTGCTCCCTCTCCCTGCAAAGGAGAGAGAGGGGGTGCTCGACACGGCTATGCCGAAAGACAGCTTTGAAAAGAAAACATAAATTAAAACATCCATCCATCCGTTGTTAGAAACCGCTTAATCCTGTACAGGGTCGCGGTGAGCCAGAGCCTATCCCGGCAGGCACAGCGTGCAAGGTAGGGCTATACCCAGGATGTGACGCCAGTCCATCACAGGGCACCGGGGGCAATTTAACCTGCAGACCAATTAACCTATGCAGCAGCATGTCTTTGGACTCTGGGAGGAAACCGGAGTTCCCCGGCAAAAACCCACGCAGACACATGTTTTAAAATATATAAATACGTTTGTATCAAATCAAGCAGCATTCTTAAATAACGCCACATTTAAAGAAGACAGCAATCGTGGAAGTGGAGGAACAGCATCATGAGGTATATTAATTAAATCTTCCGAGATACGTGTCTCTTCTGCAGGAAAGTAAACTCACATGTGGTTGTATATATCTCCGAATATATAGGTGTTTAACTTTATGAGGAACACAAATTGACCGAATTAATACACTACAGAAGCTACCCTATGCTTTGTTGAGCAATGACAAAAGAGCTGCAGAAGAGGAAAAAAAGTAATTTACAGCCGTATAAATCTTTTTAAATTACACCGGCTGAAAACTTTCTACAAAACATGCACATTCAGCCTACAGCCAACCAATCTAGAGAGACTGTCCATGCTCTTGAAATATTACTTTCAAGTCTGTTCACCAGCAGCAAAATACAACCGGCGTCGATTCGGATCACATACAAGTTAGTAAATAAAACACACACACAAATACTATAAAAAAAGCACTTGAAATATCTATCAGAGACTTTCCATGGCAAAGAATGCTGTGCTGAAGCAAAATTAGCAAATGTTTGTGTTGCGTACATCATCTAGAAACGTATCAAAACACAACTCCACACTCGTCCGATGATGCCGCTGGTATATTCATGCTAGCATGACACTTTCACATTCATAGAAGCCCTCCTGTGCCGACCTGCTGTGTTGATACCAAATTTGTAATTGGAGCTGGATGGGCGGTTGGCACAAAATGGACCGAATGAGAGCATGCATCACTGCATGATTGCGAAGGGGACCCCCGGCTGACAGTGGGAAGTGTGTTTTGATTAACCAAGTGACATTAATAGATCTGTACACAATGGCACAGCAATGGAAACTAGAAAACAGGCAGTACTGCTGTAAATTGGTGAGAAGACTGGAATGATTCCCACATTTGAAAGTGAACAAATGAGATGCATTTCTCCAATTCTGTCTCAGCTCGGATTTTTTTTTCTCTCCCTGTGTATACCTTTTTTTTCACGCGCTCAACCTCACTCGTTCCCCATCCCCACATCCCATCCGCCAGCCCGTCTGTGTAATGGTGCGTTTAGGACTCCGACATGGAACATAATGACATTAGGCTGAATATAAATGATCTCAAACTCTGGAATCATTTCAGTTGCGCTGATCGCCTTTTAGCACCGCATATTTTCTTGGCATCCAGCGTGTTTCATAAACCACTCAAACAGAACTCGGAGAGAAAATATCAGCACCAGTTTTACGAGGCATTTTTTGATCTATAAAAGCCAATCTATACCACAGCTGAAATGCGAATTCATATCGCTATGAATAATGAACGGTTGTCAAATTATTTCGAAGGATAACTTATAATTCTGCATATTCTGCAATGAAATAAGCTATTTACTATAGGAACAACAGTGCACCCTTGTACAGATGTAGGTTTTCACGGCTAAATTCATGATGGTTGCTCTTCAGAGCTGTTCTTTTGCCTCCCACACCTGATCATGAAAACACAATCTGATCAACGTTGGTTCACATCCAGATCAGTGTTAAATGAATAAATGCTGCTGGCGTAATAACGAGCACTTTGGAGGCAAGTATGAAAGCTTATCACTTAAATAATATAAGAACGAAGTAGCTTCACGTAATTTTATATTGATATTTTAATCTAAACATGTGGCAGGCATTATTGTTATCCACTCATATCTGAAATCGGATCAATGAATCATTCGGGATAAGATCTAAGGACGGATCCAAATCTGATCCAAAGAAACATCAATAGGATTGCATGGATTAAACATCTGATTATAGTTCCTAGGAACTGCATGATCTCACACCATGCTCCCCTACTCACTGACTGCTCTTCTCAAGATGATTTCATTCTTACGTCATTGGCCATCATCCCTGCCCATAGCGATGCCTAATACTCTGTACAATAAATATTAATGAGTCTACTTTCAAATGTGTATTTATTCTGTATATGTAAGATTATGTATATCTAGGGCAAATGTTGAATATGAACTGGGATCGAAGTTACGCAGTTTTCAGTATTTTTCATGGACGTCAACCCCCGGCCCAACGACTGAAGTCAAGAAGAAGCTTCCTCAGCCATGTGCAGCCCCTAACAACATCTCGAGGGGAAACCAGACTCCAGCTCTGGACGGAGAAGCTTGAGAGTGACCCTCCTGCAACTGGCATGGGAATCCCACCTGCTGAAGACTTCCCTCCTGGCTCAGATGCACCATGGATTCAGTGGAAGACACTCAACCGCCTGAGAACTAGAACGGGACGATCAAAAGATGCTTTGGTCAGATGGGGCTACAAGACCGGCCCAACCACCTGTGAATGTGGAGAAGCAGACCATACTATGGAACACTGCCTTGTCTGTGCTCTACTACCCAACCTCTGCAGCTCAAAAGACCTTGCGGAGTTCAATTAAAATGCAAGGGGCTGTGTAAGAAAATGGGAAACTGTAATTTAACATCGCGCTTCGAAGAATCGCAAAGAAGAAGAAGAAGTATTTTTCGTAGGAAACCTTAACATCATTGCATCTTGCCTGCTATGACATATGGATCAGACACATGTATGCTGTAGAATAACATTTAACAAAACTAGCAATACACGAAGAAACATGGAGGGATGCATTCTGGGTATAATGGGACACATTCATTAGATACCTTAATTTATTATCAGAAACCGCTTAATCCTGTACAGGGTGAGCCAGAGCCAGTAGACACAGGGTGCAAGGCAGAGCTATACCCTGGATGAGACGCCAGTTAATCACAGGGCACCGGGGGAAATTTAGCCAGCAGCATGTATTTGGACTGTGGGAAGAAACCGGAGAGCCCGACGAATACCCACGGGAAGAACTCCACTCAGAAAGACACCCAAGACGTGAATTAGATATGCAATGCAAACAAGATGCACAATATTCTCTGGAAGAAAATAAATACGTGAGCTTGGGCAGAACACATCGCTAGACGGGAAGATAACTGCTGCATGGAACGGAAACCAAAGGAGCAAACATGCTCGATAGGACAAGCACCACAAAGATGTGGTGGTAAGCTTTAACTCCAGTGCAGCGAAGAATGGCCACGACGTGTGATGGCCTTCATCTAGCAGTAGATTGATAAAATCGTTATGATGATAAGAACGACTAATCACATGAAACTGACTGGAAGTAATGTGCTTTCACAGTAATTATTAGCATAGGGCTTTCATGTGCTGAAAGTAATCCTTTACACTTTTAAAATATGGGGGTGGCTGTAATGTCATGTCAACAACTAAATTGTGTCCAAGCCTAACCAGATGGAGACCTCACGTAAGAGCACGCCATACACATATCACAATTAATTCATCTCAGCTCAAGGTCATCGCCTTGCACAGATGGCTAGAGGTATTCAGGGCTTGATGAGGAATTAGCCAAAGCTGGCAAACATGTGGCGTCTTGCGTCTCCGATCGCCCCTACGTCGTGAGAGCTGGGATCATTCGCTCTCCGACAGCAACTGTCACTTAACTGCAGGCGCTTCCACCGAGTCAGCTTCCACCACGGGAGATGACAACCTCCAGAAAAGGTCAAGGTGAACCGAAGCAGGATTAGTATTCCAACATTTACTGGGAAGAATTTTAACCCGTTTTAGCAGTTTATTCAGGTCTCAAAACAGACAATTCGAAACGATTTTGTCCAAGCTATGCTGCGCCAATGATGATACTGTCGGTGCAGAAGGTGGAATTCAATGTAACATCGCGATTTACTGAAAGACCATGATTGTATTATGAAATAAAGAGTGAAAACTTTTAGGAAAAAAAAACACGTTGATCTCTTACATCATATAGATGTGCATCTCCTAGTTTGTAGACTGGGCTAGTGAATGAACCATTTTTTGAACCATCTAACGCAGGAAAGTGTTAACAAATTTGACCTGTTTATAAGTATTCAGTTTTATATGAATCCCAAAGGGTATTATATAGTTGATTAATTATCCCACTCATCAAAGGATTTTAAAAGGAGCCTTATTATGTGAAAGCACTTTTAACACACAATAACAGAATACAAACCCAAACAAACGTTTTGTACAATTTAAATTGCAGTGCTAAAAGTAAATATTTTGAGAATTGCTCTCCATAGCTGTTCCTGATGATGCCTCCCATGTTGAAGGCATCACCAGGCACTTCTGAATGATGCCTCCAACGTGGGGGGCGAAACGTCGCAAATGCCAGAGAAGGAGCACTCGACACGGCTATCCCAAAAGCACAGCTATGGAGAGCAATTCTCATACATCAAAACCTACATCAGTCGAGTTATATTTTAAAATGTTAGTTCAGTACACGTTTATATATTCAGTATCATCTTCTGAAATAGAAATATAATATACACATTCATGAGACTACAATACTAAATGTAAACATTACCTCTTTGTAAAGTAGAAGACACTATTAAATTGAGATTGCCACTGAGCAAATAAGCTGATCTCATCAGATCTTGGATGCTCAGCAGAAAGTGCCAAGAAAGTGCTTGGATGGGTGACCACCATGCACACACGAGCTATCAAAATGATTATTTGGTTATGGTGGTTAGTTCGTCCATGTTGTTTCGCGGGAATCTCGTTTATAGCGCTTGCTAGCTCACTGGGTATTTTCTGCTGTAATCTTCTTCTTTGCGATTCTTCGAAGCATGATGGTCACCTTCTGGACATCGTTGTCTTTCAGCTCGGCCTCGAAGTGTTTGGTAGAATTCGCAGGCAATACCAAGTATTACCTGACTGGGATCGCGACGTGAACACTTCTACCTTGACAATAAACATCGTAACATCTATCTTTATGTTATGGGACTACGTAAAAGGTAATTTGGGGTAGTGCAGAAAAAATATATTGTTGTAATATATCGATGTAGGTTTTCACGACTCGAATCATGATGGTTGCTCTTCAGAGCTGTTCTTTCGGGATAGCCGTGTCGAGCAATCTCCATCGCTCCATCGCGACGTTTCACCTCCCACGTTGGAGGCATCATCAGACATTATGGTTGTAATGTACTTCTATGCTCCTGTATCTATGTTCTCCATCTTGACCAGCCCGCTGAGTAATAACAATTAGCAGACCCAGCCACTATATTATCTCAGCATGATAATAATAATTAATAGCATTTATATAGCGCCTTTCACCCGAGGGTCACAAAGTGCTGCACAAAGCTGCAGAGAGAACGACATGTCAACAACGACAGAGAACGGAAAATGATGAAGTATGGTCAGATAACCCCCATGACCTGTATGCTATGTATACATATAGTAAATGCAATAAATCTCAGGGTGTTAGCAACTGCAAAGTAGCACCAAAAATATTCTTAGAAAAAATAAAATGTGCCCATGGTTTAGACACAATCCACCAACAGCAGATGAGTTTATACTTTTTATTCAAAGTTTAGCCTTCCATCTGGCTCGAAGAACTTATGGAAATTATATTGTACACCATTTGAGTACACTATAAGTACTTATAGTTCGATACCCATCGCTCGATTTTGTAAAGGCACAACATCGTGTGATTGAACGGCAAAATCTGGTATAAAAAGTTTGAAATATAGTAAATGCTTAACACCGGAATATGTAAAAATGTGAAAAAGAGCATAATCCATACCAATTTCTCCAAGTCTCCACTCCTCTAAGACGTAATGCTTACTCCAGTTCGTTGCCCAAGAGCTGCTCTGTGGGGCTTACTGCACAGTGTCGATTAATGTGATGTTGTTGCATAAATCAATTGTGGAATAGATGGAATTGGAGTCAACTGCATTAGCCACAGTGCTGACTATTATGCCAACTCCATGCATTGCACAACAGATTAATGTAGCAAAATAACAAGCATCAGCATTTTATACGTACGCATGTGCTTATGTGCACGTGCAATGCGAGATATTACAATCATGGCCTAAACACACCACGGCACAGTGAAGCAATGCAGCTATAATGTACCATTCACATTTATCTGTATTTGCAGGATGTATAGTAATGCTGCACAGTGTTTATGTCAAGAGTCCCCTCTTCATTTTGCTATTGAAACGTTCTATTAATTAGTATACGTTTCACCATAGACCTGACAATCCTACAGATACTCCTGAAGGAGTGGCACGGAATTTTCAATGTTCAAATATGTTTTTGATATATTGTTCCAACACACATTCGTCATGATTTATAACACTGTACTGAGAGGTAAATATCAGCAAGCCTAGTTTTTTTTATTTTTGACAGTGCAAATGCATATAACTCAATTTTGGGATTGGCAAGCAAACTAAACCACGTGGTTAATTCCAATCATTTTGACAGCATCAGAATGCGTTTGTGCGTTTTCCATTCAATTAATATCTCTATATTGGCCCTCCTGGATTACCTAGTGCTGTAAACGTTCTAATTGGTCATCAGCATGGTTATGATATTACAGCAGCAAGTGTCTCTGTTAACACAGCTTGGATGCCCTCAAAAGCAATTTACATGACAGACTAAAGGCAATGTCACTACCTGGGAGCTTTAGTGAATCGAGTCGCTACCCTATACCGCAGTGTACGTTCGTGTGCTGATTTAAATGCTTTGCAGGATAAGCAACTATACGTTATTGTACTTATTGTGCACTTACTAATATGTGCATTTTCCTCATGAACATATGCTGTTGATGGCAGGTTGTCATTTTTCAAACTATCCACTTTATCCCTAGTTAGATTAAATTGCAATAAAAATAATGCCAAATGTAATCTAATAATATTCTCGCACGGTTATATTTTAAATTAAACTAAATCAAGTCAGTTTATTTTCTTAACGTAATTTGTTTTGATTCAGATTTAAATACTTTCTCAACTCATTCAATACAATTTTGAAAACGTGGCTGTAGATTAGTCTGCGTTGTTTTCAGTTGAGCCTAAATTATAGTAATGAAGAAAGAAGGTCAGGTGGTAGATTCAATTTATATTCCTCCCATTGGTCATGAAAAGGAATGAAGTTAAGCGTTGGCCTAACTGCAAATGTTAACGAGCAAGACAATTAGTTGCCGTGAATATTTTCCCTCTGCTCAACCCTCCCAGCTGCACAAAATGTTTTATCATTGGTGGGGTTTTCAAAATGCAAATTGGAGATGAATAGCAACATATTCGGTTTTTGTTTTTAATAAAGGTCATGCTTATTGTTTTACTAAAGTACTTAACCTTTATTCATGCCAGGTAAAGTGGTTTATTTTTTTACATCTCATAAGCAAATTTCATTATGTTAATGTTATACAAAGACTTTTCAAACGTTGTGTGTTTTAGCTAGCAATAACATTAATGTATGATTCACATTTGGGTTTATTAAATGTTTCAGATTGTGAATGCCACCCAGTTCATTTTACATCATAAAAGTTCGCATATTTGAATAGCAAATGTCCATTACACACTGAGCTGGGACACTTTCGTGGAGTTTGTAAACTAGTAATAAATATGTACAAATAAGTACGGCAAATTAACTCAACAAAACCTTTTAAAATGCCTATCCATCACATGCTGTTCAAAGGGGTAACTTAAGGGACGTTTGGGAGTGTATGTTTAATAGTGATTACCTCCCTTACGAGAAACACGTTTGTGCTGTAATCTCTTAATTTCCCCGAACAACTCTACTTTAAAATGTCACTTAATTTACTACAGGGAACATTACACGACAATATGAATCGATGACATTGAAAGGTAACGTTTATTAACTCTAACTGTGCACAATCTACAATAAAAAGGTGGGGTGGCACGGTCTCACCCCGTGTCTCACCCCGTGTCCGTGTCTCTCCCCATGTCTCAACCCGTGTCTCTATTCGTCTCCCCATGTATTTCCCCCTGTTTCTCCCCGTCTTCCCGTGTCTCACCCCGTGTCTGTCTCATCTCATGTTCCCGTGTCTCACCCCGTGCCCACGTGTCATTTCCGCGTCACGTGATCAAAACAAAGCAGCGAGCCAGCCTCGCCTCCTGATTGGTCAATCAACCCGTAGTGGGCGCTGGCCTAAGATTTAAAAATTAACCGACACAGACTTATCATTGGTCAGCCGGCATCTGTGGGCGGTGCTAGCGCGTTAATTTATTCAAAATAGGCGGGGCGGCAGCGCTACTCACCGATACGCCACCGTGCTGTCTATTCCCATAGACTGCGATGTTAAATCATCCAATATACATGGGGGTCAAGGTAGAAGCGTTCACGTCGCGATCCCTGTCAGGTAAAACTTGGTATTGCCTGCGAATTCTACCAAACACTTCGAGGCCG
The DNA here is from genome assembly GCA_036362915.1 of Geotria australis. Taxonomy (NCBI): domain Eukaryota; kingdom Metazoa; phylum Chordata; class Hyperoartia; order Petromyzontiformes; family Geotriidae; genus Geotria; species Geotria australis. Next base: position 6,351,152 of record JAZEWU010000006.1, on the reverse strand, counting down.
AGGAGCTGAAACACAACGATGTCCGGAGGCTGGCCATCGTGCTTCGAAGAATCGCAAAGAAGAAGATCCCATATACATAAATTATAAAATACGAAGTTTTTACCCTTACTGGCAATAAGTACACAGTGTTAAGATGTTTAAACACCAAGTGAACACCTTTTAACAAAGGCTCCCATATACGTCAATGTTAAATCATCCCATAGACTCCAATGTTACGTGTGTCTATGTATATGTTCTTGGCGTTGTTTCCCCCTCATGTCTGTCTCTCTGTCTTCCTGTCTCTGTGTCCCTATGTCTCCCCCTGTTGCTCACCCTCCCTGTCTCCCTCCGTGTTTGTCCTTAAGGAAGTGACGGCCATCTTAGGGGACGCTGGCAGATTTTTGCCGCTCTTAAGATTGCCAGTTTCACGACCTTTGAGTATATTCGAAGGAGCCTTAATCATTTAATTTTCGTTGCTTTGGTTTTTAATAGCTGTTTTTGTTGTCCTGTCGTTGTTGATATGCTGTTCTCTCCGATGCCCTTGTGCAGCGCTTTGTGACCCTAGGGTGAAGGGCGCTCTATAAAATGCTATTGTTATTATTCCCAGTGATTTTATTACAACCAGAAAATGACTACCATGGGATTGTTGTGGAATATTTAAAATATTCTGAAAACAAACAATAAACAAACAACCATTGTTAGGTACTAAATGCTGTTATATCTCCCATTATAGTGTCAGTCTTTAGTCACCACGATGATTTTGAGCTATACACTGAAGTCCTCCATCCATCCATTATCAGAAACCGCTTCATCCTATAGAGGGTTGAAGTGAGCCGAAGCCTATCCCGGCAGACACAGGGCACAAGGGAGGGCAATACCCCAGATGGAACTCCAGTCCATCACAGGGCACCGGTGGCAATTTACTAAGCAAGCCAATTAACATAGGCAGCATGTCTTTGGACAGTGGGAGGAAACTGGAGTGTCCGTCGAAAACCCACGCGTACACAGGGAGAACATGCAAACTCCACACAGAAAGGCACCCGAATCAAGATTCGAACCCGGGGCCTTCTTGCTGTGAGGTGGCAGCGCTACTCACCGTGCCACCCCACTTAAGTCCTCTGCACAATATTTGTTGTGTATTTGACATTAGATATTTGAAACGTTAACTGAAACTAGAGGTGAACTCTATCTGCTAATTACCTGTGTATATTGCACTACATGTCAATTCGGTAAGTGTGAAGATTAAGCAGAACATATTTGTTAGTTTATAACGTGATTTTAAATTATTCGATTTTCAATAAACATAATTTTGGGACGGGCATGAGAAATAACCTGTGCTGTATTCAACTACAGATTCATGCAGAACATAAAGGATATTCTTTGTTGTTTTTCCTGTTTGTTTACTATTTATTTGTATATTCATTTACCCTTATATAACTGCACGCTTTGGGACTCAAAAATGCAGATTATACCAAATGAGACAAGCACATGCTTGAAAAAAAAAGACTTGTCCTTAGGCATATTTATTGTGAAAAATGCGTGCTACATGACTGCTGATGAGAAAGGGGGACATGTTTGAACTGTTATATCAGCATAAAGATGGCATGCAATCTGTGATGTAGAGTGGATGTGTTGAGGTTTATTTTTTTAAATATTTCTTATAATTTCACTCTTATTAAAATGTAAAGATAGACGCACTTAGTTGTCATCTATTGATGGGCGTATTGGCTTTATAAGTAATGGACTGCTGCATGAACCTGGCAACCTGAGTTCAATTCCCTGCCATGGCAAATATCAGTGGCAAGTGATATCTCAAGCAGTCCTGGCTACCCTACGGTTTCATCATGCAGTACCGTCAGTACGGCGAAGTATGGTTAACATCCCTTATGACTGACATTATATTGGAAGGTAAAATATTTACATAAATTTATATTACGTAATTTCACTTGTTCGCGCCCTGTGTCTGCCGGGATAGGCTCCGGCTCACCGCCACCCTGTACAGGATTGAGCAGTTTACGAAAATGAGATGAGATTAAAATAGTATTATAACAATTGTATTGTAAACTGGCATTAAGTTCCATTGGGGGTCAAGGTAGAAGCGTTCACGTCGCGATCCCTGTCAGG
>JAZEWU010000006.1:6326215-6345319 GCA_036362915.1 Geotria australis | reverse complement strand
GAAGAAGACCCGGTTAGAGGAACTGAAAATATTGGCACGTCATCATAAGGGCCATATGCTTCTCTGTCTCCTGACAATCGTATTTTTGACATCCCATTAATAACATTTGGAATGAAACTCAAGGGTCAAATATGGGGTCCATTAACTGTTACTCTGTATCAAACATTTTTGGAAAAGAGTCATAAGCTCATGACACAATCCTATTGTTGCGCTCCGGTCGAGGCACCGCCGCCCGTATCTCCATTCCCACCTTCCCCACTCTCCTCGTCACTCATATTACGGTTCTGGCGAGGCCCTTTGCTGAAATAACTCTTAATTTAAACACCGCCGAGCACCAACGCCGTCAACAGCCGAGAGCCGCTCCCCGAGAACCGCCGCTCACCCCGTGTTCAGCACCAGACAGCTGCCCCTCCTACGCTCCGCACCTCCCGTTTCAAAGCCCCCGGGTCCACGTGGCCCAAACCACGGGTCACGACAACACGTCCGAGTCACGACTCACTCGTGGTCCCGAACCACCACGTGCCTATCGGGCGAGGGGTCACTGGGCCACGGGCCTCACTTGCCTCCCCTAACCTTACCCCGTGACTCCACACTATTTACTAATCACAATGTGTTCAATTAACGTTAAGATGCACATCAGTGGGTCTGTAACCATTACACATCAATAACTTATTATTATGTTCGTGATGTATCACGGCAAGAAGGACACGAGTTTGATTCCCGGCTTGGGTACCTTTCGGTTTGGAGATTGCATGTTCTCCCCGTGTCCGTGTGGGTCTTCGATGGGTACTCCATAGTCCAAAGACATGCTGCCTCGGTTAATTGTGCTGACTAAATTTCCTCCGCTGCCTCGAGACGTTATAACTTGCTTATCTCTCCCCGTTGAACAACTGTTTAAAAGAGATCCATAGCTCAACAGTATCCTTGGTGCCAGCCTGCTGCGTTTTAAGCAGCCACAGTCTTTCTCCTAGTAAACAGTTCTCCTCTGCCTCGTGTTGCTGGGGGTGGGTGCTGCATGAGTGACAATCCAAATCCACACCGATTTCCACCTTCACAATAGAATCTGTGGCAGGAAATTCCAATTTCACCTGCGCATGATGTTCAAATTATCACTTTGCATCATTCACCAGCTAATACGAGTCCAGTGGGTTTTAATGAGGTGCTAGGGGCACACCCACTCTGACAGTGGATGAGCAGCAGGTGCAATTTACAGATAACCTGGCAATAATCAGTGGAGAGATCTGATCCATGGTAGGTCCTGGAGTCAAGGACATGGGCCCACGTTCACGATTCTGCTAAGTCGCCTAAGTTAAGTAAATGTTCATGCTTGAGTCTGGCACGCAGTGTTGTGTCAGCTCACTTGCTATAGGACAGTGTTTCAGTAATTACAAGCCCATGGGCTGCACAGAAATCTATCGGCCTACTAACCGTTGATTGTTGAGCTAATCTGGTAAATGCCTTTCAATCACACACGTAAACTTTTTCCGTTCAGTCGAACTGGTGTGCCAATTTCAACTTATCTATACGCTCATCTTTTGCAATTACAGTTCTTTAAGTGTGGCATTAACTGTGGATTGAGGTTAGTTAAATGGAAAAATATGCATTCTGCTAAAATGCATTATTTTTTGTAGAATGTAATGCATGTGTTATGCAATATTAAAATTAACTATATTGGTCATGTATAAGTATGTCCACTCTTCCTTTAAATATTCTCAACACATTTCTATTCTTACGTGAGCCCAATGATGCTTTTTCTAATCTCAGTAATGCTTGAAGCCACCGTTTTATTAAACTTTTGGAAACTTTAGCAAACAATAGCTTTTCAAAGTATTTCAAGGCCAGAACATTCTGTGTTGAATGGTCTTTTGTGGCCTAGATTTCAGACCAGTACATCCAAAAATAAGAAAATGTAAATATATGAAACGATACAGTATGGCATGCAGATCTATCTTTTTCAAGACAGCATTATATCGATAATGTATTCAGTCTATAACATTCATATATGACAAAAACAGGCAAATATTATATATGCACACGCACATTTACATTAAAGCTGGTTACATGCTGAATATAAATTGGTTCACACTTTGTTGAAACAACATGGAGTGATGTTCCAGCACCCGAAGTGTCAATTAAAATAAAAGAAAGCACTTCTTTTGAATAATGTGTTATGCCTCTTTCATGTAGAAAGAAAATGAATTATGGCAAAACTATTGCAATTACTTGTGTTGCTTCCTTCAATGAAGATTGATTGTAGTCCAGTGGGCAGACAAACAGGTATGCAGATGAGTGAGCAACGCAATTGGACCTGAATACCAACTAACACGTATACAGGGACAAAACAGCAATAACATGCTTTCATATATATGATTGTCCAATTCGTTAAATAGCATCTGAATTTCTTACGTTTATGAATTTAGACTGATTACGTATTTTAGAGTAATTCATAAAAACCATAGTGATATTCATACCACTGATATTATTGTATGTATGCGTCTGATGTATGTGTCTGATACCAGTGGAATTTAGTCCAAGAACCTTACACTATTTTATTGCTTGGATTTTAGCAATGTAAGAAACAATATACAAAGTCATACAAATGATGTCGAAGGTATTTCTTTTTAATACAGTCCATATGCTTCCAGCACAGTGCCTGGGGTTCTGATATTATGGCACATCCTAAATGTTAACATTAATATAAAATGAATGTATATTATGCAAAAAAACTATTTTGCAGCTTAAGTTAGAACGTTATAATTGTATGCCAACACATAGTTAATTGCTGTACGCTAACATTTCTTAATTGATGTATTCCTGCTTGGTATCATATTGTTTCAATAGATGCTTTCAGATTTATAGTTCATTAAACCATTTGTGACAACAACGGGTGAATGAAACATATCAATCAATATACCCAGGTGAATGAAGTATTGAAAATCAATACTGAACAACTGTATTCATTATATCAAGTTCATGCTCTTTGAATATTGTACTATTTCATTGTGATAGAAAACACAATGCTGACCTCGCACATAGTTACTCATATAGAATAAATATTGGGCTTCCGAAACACAGACAATTACAGCACTGCCTTTCCTATATTTAGTCAGTCAGACAAGTTTAATGCAAGCTACAAGGAACCGTTGAGCTATGTAGATCTTTTTAACAGTTATCCAGCTGGGAGGGGTAAGCATGTTACATAATCTCAGGGCACCATGCGCAATTTAGTCAGGACATTTAAGCTAGGTAGCATGTCTTCGGACTGTGGGAGCAATCCGGACTACGCGGAGAAAATGGACGCAGACACGGGGAGAACATGCAAACTCCACACAGAAAGGTATTTTTCTTCTGTAATAATAAACATCTTACTATATAACCCGACCGGGAATCAAATGAAAAAGGGCAATGTCCCAATAAATAATTTATGATACACCACTTTTGCATATAATCTAATCAACAAATAAGTATATATATAACACGTATAACGCCCATAACCACATAAACGAATTACCTCATGTTTGACCAACAACAGCACTGCTGCCACACGAATGTGAGCAATCCATTACCACATTTCATCTGAATAAAGTTCTGATTATAATGGACGATACGTGCGGAGTGCTATTATGATATGATTTTGGAACATTGTGCTTGCAGAACAGTGTTGAAGACACGAGGACCAAGCTTTACACATGCAGCTCATTGTTCTGACACAAATGCCAAATATGGAACATGCCTAATAACAACTCTTATCTGAAACTGCAATTAACATGACAAACCAGAGTGGAAAATAATTTCTATGCCTCCTTCTAATAGTTCCTGCTCGTTTGACACCGTTAACCCCTTCACTTTATGACAGACTTGGAATAGAAACTAGGAAGCAGTACAGGTAGAGGTGCTTACACAAGCTTTTACATTTCCCATCTCACAAATAACACACTTCTTTGGCTAATGTTTGGTTGCATATAGAATAAGTAATTCTGCTGACTGGATTATCATGCTCTGAAAATGTAGGGATATAGCTAAATATTTACTGTAAATATAAAATACATTAATGGTTAGTAGACATGATGCTTGAGTACAATTAAATAATAATAACAATCTGCATTTGTAGCATCTCCAAATATTGGGGAAGAATAATAATGAATGTAGGTTTTCACGGATCAATGTTCCTCCTGTCGTCTTCGCCTAGGAAGAAGGACGAACGCTCATCATGTCTATCCGAAAAGAGCAACTTTTAAGATCAATTCTCCAACAATAAATTAGTAAAATCAACTTTGCAACATTTTACTAATTTGAAATTCTTAAAGCACAAAAATGAACACATAGGCAGCACATGTGCATGTAATCTGCCTCTTTGGGGGCTCATTATGGAATGTATAGAGGTACTAATAAAACTCACAACCGAAGGCATTGTCCCTGTGTTCCCTGACTGGGAGCAGCAATTACAGCTGACACTTGTAAATGTCAAAAATATAAAAATACAGCTGGGTACACGTGAAAAGTAGAAAAATAAAATACTAATTTATATAATTTTAAATCTAAAAATAATGGGAACAAATGTATGCTGAAAGGAGAATAATTCACATTTCACATAGTAGAGGTACTAAAATCATACGAATAGAATTATACTCTTATTTATAACAGCCCATTAAGGCATGGGGCATTCGTAATAAAGGTTTCATTTTCTGGATTTCTTAGAAATATGAAACTTCCACTTACGGTACATTGCTGTAAAAAAGATTCTTCCCAATTAATGTACAATTTTGGTGCCAATTTGCAGGAAGAAATTGGTGGGACTTCAAGACTAATGGTTTACTAAGGGAAGGGTATGAGCATTATGGCACAGAAGTCATGGTATCATGGCACAAGCCCCACCTATGGACTGAGCTACCCAATCAAACTCCAATGCATCAAACACACCTGCACATAGTTAAACATATTTGCACGTGTGTGTTAATCGCTCTTGCTCGCTTCAGGACCATTGAAGGGGGCATCAGAACGATATTCTCCTTGAGGGACTTTAATGGTGATGAACTCACTATAACTGGGAGAGAATTGACGAGAGTGGGCCGCAGCAAAGGAGTGGTGTCACCATAGCTCGCCATCACATTCTTCTGTATAACCAACTGCTGCACAGTCACCAGGCAACCATCCAGGACGGATCTTACAGTCTCGCTTCCAGCTTGGCCACTTAGCTCTGGGTAGCACTCAAATTCCTGGGCTGGAAATGAATCCTTGCAAATTCTGCACAGGTTCCATACTCATGACCTCCTCTCGCATAAAACAACAACTGTTAACTTCCAACAAAGTGCTGCTCCTCATTGTTTTAATGGCCAAATTATGATTATGAGTACAATTATTATGACAGACACACAAAAATGCACACATCACCTGTTCAGCTTTAGTGTGGAAGTGAAACTGTCCTAACCTTCCTCTGTCATCTCAGTCTTAATTACCCGACGTGGTGAGTGTGAATATTCGCGCTGGAAAGAGAAGTGTCAGGATGTTTTGGTGGGAACGCCGCCCCATTCTTTGCCATGCTGATATTATCCATCCATCCATTTTCAGAAACCGCTTAATCCTGTACACAGTGTACAGGGTCGCGGCAAGCCGGAGCCTATCCCGGCAGACACAGGGCGTAAGGCAGGGCTATACCCATGATGGGACGCCAGTCCGTCGCAGGGCACCTGGGGCAATTTACTCAATAGGCCAATTAACCTGGCACCATAGGAAACCGGAGTGCCCGGCGAAAACCCACGCGGACACGGGGAGAACATGCAAACTCCACACAGAAAGCCCCCCGAGCCGAGATTCGAAATCAGGACCTTCTTGCTGTGAGGCGGCAGCGCTACCCACTACGCCACCGTGCCGCTCAGGGCTGATTATTATACGATTTTTATTATCAGCTAAGGGAGTCTAAGTGTTGACAGAAACAAAAACGGAGGTTGTGGAAGAGTTAAATTACTTGGGCTGAATTATCAACACCCTTTATGATGGCAGCATAGAGATTAGAAGAATAATTGAATTTAATAAGAGGGTAGCAATTGTACTTACACCCATTTAGAACGACAAATCGACTGGCAAACAAAGTTGAAACAGAACACTATTCGAACGTAATATCATTGTTCAACGTATTTACTTTTACCAGGCTATGAAATCACGTGGCCACGGGAACCATTTTTTTATCAATCAGGGCATCAGAAACATGGCTTTAATATCAGCTGCGAATAAATATGTTATTAGCATGAGTATACACTTGCACCATATTGTCTGTTTTATTTATATGTAAGAAAATATATTGTTTGTATTGATGTAGGTTTGCACGGTTTAATTAATGATGGTTGCCCTTCGGAGCTGTTATTTTGGAATAGCCGTATCGAGCGATCGCAATGTTATTGAAATATACTTATTTGGTCAAGCACGTGGTTAGTAAAAAAAATGTTGACACAACACAATGGTGCATCTGACTTTCTTTAATGGCCATGTAGCCAAAGGCAGCAGCAGATGTGGGTGTCCACATTAACCATCGCATTTAGTCTCAATCACACGCAATCACACTTGCTCTAGGTAATGTGGAAAAAACCGGCAAATAATGCCAATGTTAATACTCATTTATGGTTTACAAAGCCAATAAATACGTAAAGTAAAGTCATGTATCGATGTAGATTTTCACGGCATGATGTATGATAATTGCTCTTAAAAACTGCTCTTTTGGGATAGCCGTGTCAATCATTCCTCCTCTCTCCGTCGTGACGTTTTGTCTCCGATGATGGAGCCTTCATCAAGCTTCGGAGTGGTTTAGCTAAAGGAAGCTGTGTTATATTTATCTGTTGAACACGTGTGTTGTCTGCATCTTATGCATTTGCTTCGGGAATTCCATGTCAATTTCTGCTTTGCAGAATACAACGCCTTCACATACTAACCTTGCACCTTTATTGTAGATTAGTGCCATATGTCAAACGCACCACTGACAAAATCAGCAGCTACATCGGAAGAGTACAACATAAAAACCACATTCACAGCCCACCAGAAGTTACAGGACGTGATGAAATCACCTAAAGACGGACTGCCACTACTAACAACAAAAAATAAATAACACGAGCCTGCAGAACATTTGTTGCACACGGAACAATGGATAAAAAACACAGAACCAACTTTGACCAGATGCGTGTTGCCCGGATACGCCATAGGTTAGAACGTGATGTCATGTAATCCACAATACCGGGAAAAATCTGAATCGCAAGCAAGTCGTTGGTCTTAAACGTAAGAACAAGGAAACCAGCTTTGCAGTGAATGTAAGTACACCATAGGAAGAATTGACATGGAGCACACAAAGGACATGCAGAAGATACAGACAGCATTTAAGGAAGCTTAGAGATGCACGACATATACAATGATCATATTATTTGAAAATTAACATCACTTAGCAACACTCCAGAGGAACATGGAGTTCGAAGCATTTTTAAATGTACGACTATTTCAAAATAACACGAAAACGACATATATATATAAAACACAAATTGTTTCAGCTAAACCAGTGAGAAGCCGGGTGATGTTTCCAACGTGGGAGGTGAAATGTAGCGAGATAGAGATGACGAATGTTTGATACGGCTATCCCAAAAGAGCAGCTCTTAAGACCAATTCTCATACATCAATCAGTGAAAACCTACATCAATACAAATCCAATTCTGCTTTATATATTGTAAATGTCCTTTGAGAACTAATGTGAAACGCACTTATTAAACATAAATCACGATCATGCAATCACTTCCTCTGTTGTTTATAGCAATATCAGTTCAAGCCAACTTTATATGTGTGCCACATTAAAATTCATGTCCCAGAAATAAACTGAAGTATTTGCATTTTTCATGTGGATGTCTACGTGTGTATGTATGTGTGTATATGTATCTATTTTTTTTTTTAGTAAAATGTATCCTTGGCGATGTAGTGACTGCTACTAGGCTAATTTTCTTCCAACAAGGGTAGAATTAATCTTCTGAAAAGCCATTATAGGAAAACATCAGACACCTCCATTTTACACGATGTTTTCCCATCTACCTCAGAGTGATTTTCTGGGTAGAATCTTCCAATTTTCCAAAAGGTTCATAGAACCTCAGTGAAAACGCATCAGGGCCCAGGAAAGCTTCAAATGCACAATATCTATACCACCTGGTGTATTCATAAAGCTCCCATTCTTATTATGCATACATAATAAGAACAAACCTTATTCAGCAATAATTTACAACCTGTAAGTGTGAAAGAGATACAAATCATAAAATAATACACAATCACAGTACATATATGTATTGTGTTCATGGTGCATGCATCTGTAAACTGAGAATGACCACGATATCACTGTAGTTGAAACGTACTTTTTCAATATAGAATGCACTTTTTTTCAATATAGATTTATGGGCCAACTATTGTTGTCATGATTATGTTGATTCCCAGCTGCCACATACATAAGTATAGAGGATGTATTGAATGTGAGGTACATTGGCCATTAGAAATAACATGAAATGTATACAGTGTAATTTTTTCCAATAAAAGGGCAAACAATGAATAAATAATGTCCCCATTTTACATAGGTTGACATTGTAAAGAGATTGAAATGCTGGGGCACGAGGTTATGTCAATAACAAGCGTGGCTTAAATCAGGATTTTAAATGAATAAAAACGTGTTGAAAAGAATGTTTATTGACATTTTGCTATGCTACAAGACACGTTTGCAGCATTCGTGCATGCTTAATATAACAAGCCTGGTAACACTGTGGATGATTCAACTTTACAATTTTGTAAACATTTAATGAATTGAAATGTATAAGGCTTGCCCAAGGGCTAAAACAACCTCACTCTTGCCACATTCCTCTTGCCATCCCTCCTACAACTTAGTGAGCTGGGCCATGACCCCATTGCTTCACCTTTCCAATTGGCTTTTCTCCCTACTCCACCCATTGTCAGAAATAGCTTAATCCTGTACAGGTTCGCGGTGAGTCGGAGCCTATCCCCGCAGACACAGGGCGCAAGGCAGGGCTATACCCATCATGGGACACCAGTCCATCACAGTGCACCGGGGGCAATTTGGTCCACAGGGCAATTAACCTATGCAGCAGCATGTCCTTGGACAGTGGGAGGAAACCGGAGTGCCCGGAGAAAACCCACGCGGACACGAGGACAACATGCAAACTTCACACAGAACGGCTCTCGAGCCGGGATTCAAACCTTCTTTGAGGCGGCGGCAGCGCTACTCACCGCGTCACCGTGCCGCCCCGATACACCAAAAACACAGACATCGCTGCGAATCCATCTAAAAACCGTACACTGTTTGTATTTACTTATCACAGTCACAGTCTTTGACGGTGAGTGAGTTTGAGCCTCGGTGTTGTTTTACCTCCAAAACAACTGAAACAGAACAGACAATGGCATACGCTGTATCTCAGGCCGTGCATTGATGGATGGACGAACAATGGTTTTAGTCCTGGCCCCTCGATCCCCTAGGCTGCAAAAATGAATGAAAGGCATCGTGTCAGAAGCCATTACGATCTGCGTCGTGTAACCAGTGATGCACGCCCGCAGTTGCTTTGAAAACGTATGCCAGATATTTGCTGGCATGAGCGTGAGGCAACATTATAAATGGAGCACGTTTTACGCCTACAGGCTCACTACGAGTGTCATGTTGAAGGCACGGCCTTCTCTTTGAAATTATCTGGCAGCTGTGCATCTTGCTTGGGGATAGGATGCATCAGTAAATCTCGAAAAATAGCACAGCAACACAAGTAACAATACACACTGACAGCACAGCCAGCTTCGGTATTGGGTAATACACAACGCCTGCGTCTTGCCTTTCTAAACACCATAATGACTTAACCCTGTGTTCGGTTAGCCAGTAGACCAATGGCAGCAATTTGATTAAACGTCTCACGATGACCTCTATCTATTGATGTCCTAAAACAGGCCAAATTATCAAATTTCGTCTTCATTCCTATAAAAAAAATAACCGTTCACGATTATTTGTACTTCAATTTTAATGTTGGTGTTTTATCAAGTAGAAGATCTATTTTCACATCACCTGCTTATTCAAATAAAATTGCACTTCATATAATCCAGGCTTTACGATGCTATTGTTCATGTTTTAAATAAAGTACTGTATTTGAAAGTATTACTCTGAATGTCGACTTGTTTAATACAAAAACACTGTACTCGGAAATCCCTCGAACACTGGTTACCCTAGCTATACCAATCAAGCTCTCCACAAGAGATATGGCATAAGGACATTCTCTCCCGAGGGAAAGGATCACGGGATAAAAACCCAAGTCTAGGCTATGTGGTTGCGTGGCTAAACATTGTCACTGAATGTATTGTCCTTCAACGAAGAAGTTTATCTGCATTAATATGGTTAAGTATTCTAAAACGTCACAAAAACATACCGGAATATAATGTATGCCCAAGTTTATCGGATAGTCAGAAAAAAATATTTAAAGAATACATTACGACAAACAGATTATCATTGACAAAAATGCATCAGTGTAATGGTTCGCACAGTCGGCTTCCGATCACCCTGCAAGCAGGTGAAACCCATGGGCAAGTTTCTAAAATACCCGTTTTTTTGTCCACCCATCAGTGTATATGGGTACACCACAGTCAATCAGCAGTGGGGTGATGGGGTAAAGTGTGGTTATTGCCACCTCTTCCAAAAGGTCTGACCAGCATGGATTAGTATGATAAATGCCCTCAAGATGAGCTCTTTTGAGCCCCTTAAAATATAGGCCATTCCACCATGAACAATTACAGGGCTGCAATTAAAATAATACATTTCAGCCCTTTGTCTATCAACTGCTAGGTGGAGGTCTCCCTTCACCACACTTTGTCAGTATGGGTTGATGGATGAACTTAAGGACTGGTACCGATATCACTTGCCACTGATGTTAGCCATGACCAGCAATCAAAGTTACTTAGTCAATGCTCTAGCCTACACATAAATAAATCGATCATCTTAAAATGTTCTATCAGAACAATACTTTAAAAAACGATATTTCTACCAGCATCTGTAATTGCACAGGTGCATTTTAATTTTGTTAAAACATTTCTAAAACTTTGCACATATTCCATCCATCCATTGTCAGAAACCGCTAAAGCCTGTACAGGGTCGCGGTATGCTGGAGCCTATCCCGGCAAACAAAGGGCGCAAGGCAAGGCTATACCCAGGCCGGCCGCCAGTCCATCACAGGACACACTTTGCACATATTATTAAATAAAAAAATACGTTCTGTAAGAACTTATATGCTCTGTATGGGTGTTGAAATGTGTCCTGTCGTGTTATTTGAATCACAATTCAGTCATCAAAGGTATCTAGTGACAGTGATTTGAACAATTGTAATTGTAATGACAGCTCACGATAATAGAATTCAAAAGATAAATCTTGAGGGTTTTTTCTTCTATTCATTCATTGCTTTAAAATGCAGGGCATTTATACATATATGAAGTGAGAAAGTATGCTAATTCAAGTATGCAGGTGGCAATCAACATTCAGTAAAATTCGAAAGCCATTTCATGTCTCTTGTGTAATGTCTAGGTGCTAAAATAAAAGTACATTGTCAGCGTCGCATATAGGTGACACGGGTACAGTATATTGACATTTGTAAATTAATGTTATTTTTAATCCTCCAAATGATTCTCCCATCAGTCTGAGCTGGACACAGCAGAACATGGCACAACCTATTCCTGTGGAATGATATCGGAATAAAACATGCTTATCCAAGTATCTAGAGCTGTGGACGCTCAAGTTCTGTTTTAAAAGGACGGATTTTGTAATGAAATAACATTGGTAGTTATTGTATATAATTTGTATATAAGCTATCACCAAACAATAAATTATGATAATAATTATGATATACAAGGATGAACAGAAATAGACCAGCATTTTGCTGAGTGACTTTGATATTTAGCAGAAATTAACGTATCAACGTCAACAAATGGACACTGAAACTTCTCTGGTGTTTTCATTATTCCATCCATCCATTTATCAGAAACCGCTTAATCCTATACAGGCTCACTCTGAGCCGGAGCCTATCCCGGCAAACACCAGTCCATCACAGGACACCGGGGGCAATTTAGTCCATAGGGCAATTAACCTATGCAGCAGCATGTCTTTGGACGGTGAGAAGAAACCGGAGTGCCCGGCGAAAACCCACGCAGACACGGGAAGAGAACATGCAAACTCCCGAGCCAGAGATTTGAACCCGGGGCCCAAAATTAACATAACTAAGGTATTTGCAACACATGGGTAATTAAATCATTGCACATGTGTTGTGAACTAACATAATTAATTTGCATATGTTGGTACACGGTAATGACATCACAACCCCCGTAAGAGCTTGCAAGCTCACTACGTATGTTTCTGCTATAATAATAATAATAAACATCTATCTAGTGTTAGAGACAGGCGCCAGTGTTGTGTCAATGCAGGAGTCCCGTAAAGCGCTTGCAAGCTCACTGGGCATTTTTCTGCTGTAATAATAAATAATAAACATAATCATAATTTAGCGACGCGAGGACAATAAATAATAAACACGCGGACCCGGATCTCTGCACTGGCACGATCCGGTTCCGCTGCAGCTCCGTGGTGGGATCCGGTTCCAGAAAAGAACGGAAGAAGGTTGAGGGAGTCGATGTCAGGAATCGATGTTGGAAATTGATACTTTGGAATCGCTCGCATAGCGACTCATGTAACAATGGAGCTTTTGCTGCCAGATAGATACGTATTTTTAATGAAGAAAAAATACCCATTGAGCTTGAAAGCCCTCCACGCGACTCCTGCGACACAACAAGCAAGCGAATTGACAAAAATACAAAATAACAAACTAAGCAAACTAAAACAAAACATTACCATTTACACTGCATTGCACGTAAGTAACCAAATACAAAAAATATATACTTTTACAGGTAAACATCAGTACGTTCGAATCAACCCTCAATTCGAATCGGTGGTGAGAATCGACTGCCTCGTGGATCGATTCCTAGCAGGGCACGATCCGGTTCTGCTGGCTGCTGGTGCCTTCCCGCTCCTCTGGGACGCAGACCATGCAGGTTTTTATCCGTAAAGCGGGCAGATTATGGTGCAATCATGTAACGACGTTGGGGTTAACCTGATTCTCACGCGCGACACTTTCTGCTCGATAACTGCTCCCTCGCTCCCTCTTCCACGAACAATTAAATAACGAAAGGCTAACAATAAAGTCAACAGTAATGACGATGACCCACCAAAAATCCCCTTGCAGCCAGTAGTGAAATGTTGAACGCGTACTTGCAAAAAAATAACCACAGTAAACTTTACCCTATGAACCGGCTTGTGTCACTCGATCACTCATTAGCTAAACATAACTCTCATAAGTGCAGTCATTGTTCAGAAACCACAGAAACCATCAAACCTTGTAATGCTGTTGCTATGTCATGCTCGTCCTGCATAACCGTGCCACACATCACAATCGTCTCTCTCTGTCTTGTTCAATAACGCACGTTCCCTTTGGATTATAGGCAGCCCATGAATATCTAACCTTTAATAAAGCAAACATTAACTAAATATGTGTTAATTTATGCAGGAATGCAAAATTGTAATTTCAGTTGTCAGGCACTAGTAAAGAAATGTAAAGGATCTGCTTAACATCTAGGCCACGATGGGTTTTGTGAATACGGGCTGGGTATCCACAGATGATTTGAATCAGAAAAGTTGTATTAATTATAAAAGCAATCGCTTAATTAAAGGCAGCTTCATTTTCTGTTTGAACTGCTGCCAGGATTTCAGAAGTAATGCATTAACAATGAATGTAGGGATTTTTCCTTACCTCGGGCAAAGCACAAAACCCAAGCCATTCGTTTTCTGTGCGGGCATGATAAAATATTGCACGTGCTAACACTTTACAAGAAAAAGAATGGCGTTTGAAATGGTAATGACTTCCTAACAACCTTTACATTGTGTTGGTATAACTTCCAATATGGTTTATGTGCGGTATTTTATTATCCTGTTAAACAGTAACATGTGCATTTTTTGTATTAACCCACAAGGAAGCAAATGTTTGGTTTAATAAAAACATAGTTAAACAAATTGCGTTTTGCATGCAGATGATGGCACAGCGATGAAGGAAAGCAATAACTCTCACAGGTCACCGTAATGTATTCACATTTCGAAATATTCATGAGGTAGTGGACTGATAGACTAAAACAGAAAGGCTGTGGTATTAAGCGTATTTTTAAAAATATTCCTTACATTTCACACAATCCATCCATTGTCAGAAACTGCTTAATCATGTATAGGGTCGCGGTGAGCCGGAGTCTATCCCGGCAGACACAGGGCGCAAGGCAGGGCTGTGCCCTGGATGAGACGCCATCCATCACAGGGCACCAGGGGGCAAATTAGTCCGCAGGTCAATTAACCTTTGCAACAGCAGCATGTCTTTGGGCTGTTGGAGGAAACCGGAGTGCGCGGCAATAACCCACGCGGACACGGGCAGAACATGCAAACTCCACACAGAAAGGCACCCAAGCCGGGATTTGAACCCTGGAGCTTTAGGCTGTGCGGCGGCAGCGCTACTGACCGCGCCGCCGACTTCACAATATCACAGTGATATAGTTAGAATCATGCACTCCTACCTATTTCCGTGACACATTTAACATTCAAAGGTGCACAAAAATATCCCTACACTAATTAATGTATTAATTACGCTGATTTCACTGAAGTTAATTGCAAATTTAACTCTATCTGTAAAATCATACCTACGTGGCTCTTTTTGACCAACATCAAAGGACTGGATGGGATGGTACCTGAACGCATTACTCCCCAAGTGCCTCGGCTTAATTGCACAATCACCGCTATTGTTCACATATTCCCAAGGTAGAGAACCTTAATTACACGACTGCTTAAAAAACCAACGAACTGGTGGAAAGGTTCTGTGGATTGTATTCTCCACGCACTACTTTACCATGACCAAACTTGCATGTAGCTAGACGACATGGACTGCAATCACCGCTGTTCTGCATATCCCACATTGAACGATTGCCGTCCAAAAACGTTGCGGAAATATTGTGCTTTTTGCAGCCAGAATTTAGGACGAAAATTATAGACGAGTACGAATCATTTAGGATAATATGTGAAGTAGTTAAACCATTTTTGGTCTGTTAGGTTTTGATGATAACATGCACCCGGCGTGGGCATTTGCTCTATATTTTTCTTAATTTTGATTGCCGCACAGTATATTAATCAGTGAACTAAGTTTCTCGGCTCATTTAATGTTTTGACATATTTTAGTGTTTCTTACACTTCACTAAAAGTTTACTTGAGCGAGCGTCTCCCTTGAAAACTGTGCATACAATTGGGTTTCACGATGACATGACGCTGGCTAGAATGGCCTGCCGGGTGCTTCATTAGGGGCTGGCGTTAATGGTGCATGTAATGAACAAGTCTGCAGAGCTGATTAGAAGATCACCAGGATATTGGACATCTCCATGAAATGCATTAAGCGATTCCCAGCTCCCTTGGTCATCATCTTGCCTGCCATTACGGCTACAACCATGCAAAAATACAAAATCAGAAGACACTAAGAAAAGACATATTACTAAATG
Source organism: Geotria australis (assembly GCA_036362915.1). Taxonomy (NCBI): domain Eukaryota; kingdom Metazoa; phylum Chordata; class Hyperoartia; order Petromyzontiformes; family Geotriidae; genus Geotria; species Geotria australis. The sequence continues at coordinate 6,329,704 of JAZEWU010000006.1, read as the reverse complement.
CAATAGCCTTTTGTTCCCCTCATTTAATGTTGCTCTACAGTTCCATAATTATTTCCTTGGTGAACATTTGTCAATATAGGGATCAATGTGTTTTCTGCTGATTCTTACATTTGTGAAATGTGCATTGCATATTTATCTCAAAAACAGCGTTTGCAATTTATATTGAACGTAGGAGGTGAAACATCGCGAAGGAGACAGAGGGAAGGCTCGACACGGATATCCTGAAAGAACAGCTTTGAATAGCAACCATCATGCACTGAGCCTTGACAATATACATCAGCACTTTGCAATATATATTCAACAAAATACAATGTAATGTGATACATTACGTAAATGCTGTGAGTGAGCAGCTATTAAGGGTGACATGGCACATTGAGCTTGTTTGACAAGCACTACAGTGCTTATTTTGGGATATTACACAGGTACCCGTGTTAAGTTGGGCAAACAGAGCAGGCTCAAGCATCGGTCAAATGCAATGGTGTCAATGGCCAGGACTCAAACACCAGTTATCAGGATCATAACGCAGCATACCAATAATGTAATAATAATGTAACATTTATAACGCGCATGTATTCATTCAATGTCAAAGGTATTCATTCGATGAGAGAACGACTCAGAGGTTTGAGGAAAGCGCAGAGAGGCAGAGGAGGCAGCCAGGCGGTTTGCCGGCGCCAACATATTGCCACACACTGCTTCCTATATATTATGATGTTATCGGCCAACTCACTAATGAGTGGGTTTTTTTAAGTCGTGGGAGGAAACCAGAGAACCCGGAGGAAACCCACGCAGAGCAGGGGGAGAACACACAAACTCCACACAGAAAGGCGCCCAAGGTTGGAATCCAACTGCCTCGGGCAAGACCATTCTTTCTGTGAGGCGCAGATGTTACCAAAGACAACAAGCACTATTAAGACTGACATGGTGCAGTGTGGCTAGCCCTACGCCAATCCACTGTAGTCTCTCCAGAGCTAACACACCACACCAGATATTCATTTAAGGCTAAGTCGACCAATGGGAGGCACAATGCCAATTCAGATGACTGTCACTGATATTGGCCATGCATGGGAATTGAACTCAGATAATTAGGGTTCCAACCAGCGTGCTAACTGCTGCTCTACCGGTCACACCACAACCATCTCAAAAATCTGCCTCAAAAAAGTTGCCACAGATGAGGTTTTGTACAGTTTGGGTCTGATGAATGCAATACTTTACAGATTTTTCAATACACACAAATCCATTGGTTTAGCTGCTGTATGCATTCTGTTCATTGCATAAACTCTCCATTCTATTACCAGCTTCAAAGTAAACTGTCAGATTTTCAATATGAAACCTATCAACATATCTCGGGAAAAAGCACAGATCCATGCCCAAAGATTACGACGAAACTTTTCGCTCAAATGATGTGAACTTCGGGCGGCACGGTGGCGTAGTGGGTAGCGCGGGGGCCTTTCTGTGTGGAGTTTGCATATTCTTCCTGTGTCCGTGTGGGTTTTCGCCGGGCACTCCGGTTTCCTCCCACCGTCCAAAGACATGCTGCCGGGTTAATTGGCGTACTGACTAAATTTCCCCAGGCGCCCTGCGATGGACTGGCGTCCCGTCCTCGGTGTTCTCCTGCCTTGTGCCCTGTGTCTGCCGGGATAGGCTCCGGCTCACCGCGACCCTGTACAGGAGTAAGCGGTTTCTGAAAATGGATGGATGATGTGAGCTTTTACGCATGGTTGAATAACAGGAATGTTTCAAAAGTTTACTTTCTTAAATCTTATAGAAATGTGTGAATGCTTTTACAGCGCTGCAAAAGTGCTGTTTATGTTTACAGCTCGAAATTGTAAGCACACAACATTGAAAATGCTCCTCACAAAGGACTATCGTTTGGTACAATGGTTATATATCACCGATGGAATGGTCACATAAAATTAGTATATTAATGAGCATTGATCACAGACCCATCTTCTCATTCATTTAAAGGAAATTTACAGACATTTATTTTTTTTAAAGATCCCGTGGCATCAACTAAGTAATTTGTGCAGATCAGCAGGAATTAGATCATAAGCAGATGCTTCTTCTTCTTCTTTGCGATTCTTCGAAGCACGATGGTCAGCAGATGCTTAAAATAAAATAAAATGCAAAAGTTAAATGCCAACAAAAAAAATTGTCAAATCCTGACTGCAAGCGCTGCAGGACGCTTTCAATGTATCCTTCGGGGACCAATTCTTCAATCACACTCGCCGGGCTTCCCTCATTGCCTGCTTAACTGCTGGCTGCGTTGTTCCCGCCTGCCGCTGATTTGATAAAGGTCAGCCTTAACGGAGGCACCCGGCCGCTGGGGGAATTTCGGTGAGGCAAGCGGGCGTGTTATCGGCTGCCCTTTTCCCTCTTCCGTGCGGTGCTGATCCATCGGAAAATGGACTGACGGCTCGGCGGCTAAGTTGGTTGGCCTGCCGCCTGCCATTTGATACTGACCCGCTGGTGCGCACCCCGATCATAGCTGGACACCATCCCTTCTCGCCACAGGACAAGCGGGCGTTGAATAACGATGCTCTCTGCTTTGCAGACGGGGGAATCGTTATTACATGTGTGAAACCACATGCGTGAAGCATGTTTGGCTCATTAAATGTAACTGCCATGTAAACCATATGGAACACATTTTCGGCGCACTCATTAAAATGCTTCAAAGAAGCGCCACAATGTAATTGAAAACCCTGTCCCTTTTAAAATTAATAACTGTAATCAATATAGTTCAATCGTACGAAATATAGTGTGAAATTTATCCGTGAGAGAGCATATACATCAGTTCTTATTAAATATTTAATCAGCATCTCTGGGATTTCATTTGAATATCACTTTATTAAAGTGGCTTCAAGCACTTTCCTGAATAAACAGCAAGTTAAATTCAATGATATCATGTTCATATGTATCTGTGAATAATAAACATAAAACATGTTTCATGCAATTACGTGATTTTAAGTGGTACGAATAATACATCTAAACTTGGATTGTGGTGTTCTGTAAAATACCTTGAAATACAGTTTCAATTCTTCAAGTCAGAAGGAGCATCTTTAAAATAAACGTGTTGTACTTTGTTGAGAAAGTGGTTTTGTCCTAGGTCCTCACCATTTATCCCAGGTGCCTGGTAAAGCTGTGATTTTTGCCTGTTACAGAGTGATAATGGGGCCTAAATAAGCCAATGTGGACCATGAATAATTCAGAAAGCCTGTGCTAAATTGTTGCTCAAAGCACACTGAAATGTTAAGGAAAGTGCACAACATTTAATCCCAGATACACTTTATTTTGACATCTCTAATTTGGGTGCAGCATAAAGAATTCAAAACGTCTCCTAAAGAAAAAAAGGAAAACTCCTTATGTGGTCTGACCGTATCACTCCCAGTTTAATCGAATAGTTACTAAAACATCCTACTTAGACTGGTAATGGGAATTGGAAAAGCTATTATACCATCCTGTGACTTTCCACCCACATTTTCTATAGTACAG
>JAZEWU010000006.1:6306345-6326081 GCA_036362915.1 Geotria australis | reverse complement strand
CATGGATGAGGAAACATTAACACACTCAATTATTGGACTTAATATTTATTTCTAAACTGTACCACCACGACCTTGTGAAGTTGGGAAAAAGACGTAAAATAAAACAAAAAGGCAGACAGCATAAAAATCAGCTACGTCTGTGAATGTAAAAGTTTAAGAATCTATTATTTGTATTCGATGGACTGTGGAAATTTGAGTTTCAGATGAAAGGTGTTCATGTGTAGAGATTACAACACAATCTTTCAAGTGGATAAGGTTACATTGCAAAGTTAAACGGAATCAGAAAAAACAACACCTTTAAATGTTAAACTGCCCACTCAAAGTTAGCAACACAGCAACACCTTTTGCATTCAAATACTTTGGATTACCTTATTAACACTCAGAAAGGCTTTTGAAACATCAACCATCATCCATCAACTCACTCTGCACATCCAAGAGCTTAAATGTAGAAGACCAAATTAATAAAAAAAACATTGTGCACTCCCTACCGTGTGCTCTCCTAAAAAATATAACAAGCACACTTGCACTACTATTTTCCAAATAAATGTCGTACCTTTCTTACACACCTGTCCAAATAGCATTAGCAAACACATTAACCTACCGCAAGCAGAAATATGGTGGTATCATAAATCTGCACATGCCCAAAAACGGCACATAAATGGAACTCCAAGCACATCTGTTTGCAACAGACAACCTCAAAAGACAGAGGATTAACAGAAACGCATTATTGCGACCGCGTGTGTTCCATTCTACACTATCCTGCCTTCATATTTAAGTCTGTCAACTGCACACACAGTCAAGGGCACTGCAAAATATAAAAATTCAAATGGGAGCTCCAAATAATTTCACTTGACCTGAAGTAAAAACTGCCTTTAGGTTTACAGCAATAACAATTATATTGTATGGAAACTATTGTTATAGAGCCTGTACTCGGACATCAATTTGCATACGGTGTCCACATAGTGTATGTATATATAATATCTGTATATAGCATATGCATCGCAAACGACTCACAGGTCTTCAAGGTCATTGTTTTCCACTGAAGTATTTGCAGTGCAATATATGGCGATAATTTTGTACTCCTAATAGTCATCATGCTTACCATAATGGGCTACATGAATTTTCATGGTGTGCAGTTTACCATTACACTGAAGAGTATGTGAAAGGAATGCAATGATAGGACTCTGTATTATTTTCCAAACATAAAGGACACTTATTGCGAGAGTGCGAAATAATAATATGAAAATACGCGAAAATGACATTTTCTTGTTATATCGTGATTCATCTAGCTCATCTGAAAATTACAGTGAGCTGCATCTGTCATTACCAAAGGAGCACACCTCATCAGTGCAAGCTCTACATGCGTGTCGTGACCTAATTAGTAAATGTCACTTGTAATAACCCGGTGCAAGCAGTCAAAATGCATCAAAATGTAATAATTACAGTGCCGCATGAATGTAAACGGTAAACACTTTTTTAACAGGTGTATATTTTCAGCAGAAAAAAACACCCCACAATCTTTTGACTTAGTATTGAATTAGGTCCTAATGATGTCATCTTGTTGCAGTTCACAGTCCAGGGTAAAATAGTAGCTGTGATTCTCAAGGATGACCTTTAACTCCAAGACCACTGACAGGACCATTTTAGATTCTGGCCAGTGGTTGTCATGTTCGAGTGGTACCAAGGATGTCTCGTTTTTTCTTCCTTTTTCTTTTCTAACATAGTGTACTTACTTTAGAGTACATCGCAACCCACAAGAAACTGTTATAATCCATCAATCCATTTTCAGAAACCGCTGAATCCTGTACAGGGTCGCGGTGAGCCAGAGCTTATCCCGGCAGACACAGGGTGCACGGCAGGGGTATACCGAGGATGGGACGCCAGTCCATCGCACCGCACCTGGGTTAATAACAATTTTTATTCTAAAAAACCGACTTTGATTGCTAAGAATGAAAATTATTTATTTCCATGATAATTTAATAAATATAGCTTCATCGTGAAATTAATTAATAATAGTATAATCTGATTTAAGATTTGGGGTTTTTACAATTATTTTTTCCTTTTTTTACTTTAGATTGTTCAGATTGTCATAATATGTATCTCCTTAATGAAAATATCAGAATAATGTTATTTATATGTGCAGTGAACTATCATTTCAATAAATAGTGTTACAGTATTCAGAGCCAAGAGAGGTGGAAATGTTGAAGATTGTGATATTGTATTACTTTGAACAAATTGAAATTGACTTGCTATGTTGTTAGTTTTCATGTATTTTAGTTTCTGCACAGCAACCCATCCATTTCTTTAAAATATGACACCATGAAGCAAACGTCTGTCATGCATTGGATGGATTATTGTCCAAACCAGTGGCTTGTCACCTGACTAGCAGTGGCCACAGCCAGAGTTATACGTCAGCTCTGGTCTCAATTGGTTTTGAGGCTCGGTAATAATAATAATAATAGCATTTATATAGTAAAGAAGTGTTGTCTTATATTCAAACCAAATACTGTTTTTACCCAACAGGTACAAACGTACACACAAACAGATGAGCTTTGTATCAGTTTTTATGTACCTTAAAGGAATACATTAGTTTGCAAAGTTGACTTACTCTTTCAGTATGATTGACCAGTTAATTGCTAAACAAAATAACGTCAAGAGTTGATGATGCGTAAACACTTTTAACAAAGCAGCCCTAGTAACTGCAAAATCCCGTTACGTAAAACTTACACGAATTGAGAAAATCCTTATTCTTACACCCAGATTATTAAAGAATTTATATTAACTGGGCATGCAGAAATACGTAAAATTACAGCAATAGTGTCTTATTACCTAGTAACACAGTTCTTGAAGCACGTATTTCAGTGTGGGACCTTTACAATTCTTAAGCCAAAGTTAAATGGAGAAACCTACCGACATGGAGCGACTTGAGTTATCATTGTTAGTGCCTCCCGGTCTTTCTTTTGCTTTACTATTGTGATTCGGAAGATCACTTACATCCATATTTTGGTTATTTGTGTTAGTCTGACTAAACCATACCAATGTTAAAGCTTTGAATACCCTGAAATGCATTACGAAGCCACTTGTAAGCATGACCAACCCACTAACTCCCCACTAGTACAATCTACAGATGGTGACAAAACTGTTCAATAGAGGCACATTTTGTCCAGGTTAACCTTTGCCAAACCAGGAAGCACAATGGCTACTGAGAAAAGAGAGCATTTCAGCTGAACAGACAGTCCCACCATGTAATTTGCTTTTGCACCGAGGAGACTGACAGACACAATGTACTGCTCCATTATGCACTATGGCCGGAATGTGTTTCTAATTTCGGGTTGCCACCCAAGGTGCAAATCATAGCACATCCAGGGAGATGAAATCTTCTTTTTACTCTAAATGTGTGCATGTGTATGTATGTGCTGGGCTACAAACCTGGCCGCCAGAGTTCGAATCCTGCTCACGGCCAATACCAGTGACGATTTTCTGAACCGGTCCTGGGCCTCCCCTAGGTCGACTCAGCCTCAAATTAGTAACTAGTGCAGTGTGTAACCATTGCCACTAGAGAGACAAAGGCGGCCGGGCGTGGTGCTGGTCGCCCACCTCCTTGTGTGTCGTGTCGACCTTCATAGATGCTCTCTAACAGCACTTGACACTACAGTTTAATGAGACTATACGAGGTTATTTCTTCGTATGTCTACTTGGGTGTGGTGCTGGTCACACACCCCTTGTGTGTGTCGTGCCATTCGTCATAGGTGCTTGCTAACAGCCTTTGCAGGTGATTAAGGCGCTATATAAATTGATATTATTATTATTAAGGTTATAAGCGGAATCTTTGTCTATTTTACGTATAGTGTACATGTCTCACGATTGGCATGGTACTTATATATATAAAAAAAATGATATCTACAAAATATAGGTGATAATCACGCTCATCCTAATCATCATCAGAGCTAAATACAACTGTAATTTAACATCGCGCTTCGAAGAATCGCAAAGAAGAAGAATACAACAAAGTCCTGTATGACGGCCCCACAACCTGTCACAGCAATCGATCTAGCACCTGCATATGAGTGGATGTAATCTCTCCATTTCTGCAGTGTCGCCCTCTCTGGTATGTTAGCTCCTTGGGCTGCCACTGGCAGAAGTCTCGTCTGCTGTCCATCATCCCTCATAGCGACAACTCCTACTCAACCGCACTAACTTTCTTAAGTCAATATAACGTCTATGACCTGGATATGTTCTCGTATCCATGCGCTGCTCTCTCTGTGTCTAAGTCCAAATCCAAGGAATTAACCCTTCCTTGCTTCTTGCATATATTTTAGTTTTTCTGCATTTTGAGCATGCATGTTTCTGACAGTACTTTAATATCACTCTAACCTGCAAATTCTGTCACTTTATTTAATCGTTTAATCCCACTCTGTCTTCAATAACTTGCCCTAGGTATGCAAAAACCTGGATTCAGTGTGAAGTGCCGGCAACATCACGTGCACCATTTTCGTTTACCAAATGGTTAGATAGATGTTTATTATTAGAGCAGAAAATACCCAGTGAGCTTGAAAGCTCTGGAAGCGGGATTTCTGCGATCCAACAAACTAAAGGCTGGAGACTTCATGTCTCACAAGCATACGATCACAGGTCTATCGTGCAGACTTGCTCCCATCGACTGCAGGAGTCAATCAAAGAAAAGTAGAGTACCATGGAGTAATGAGTCACACCCTTGCTTCTGCATGACAATGGCGCAACACACACTGCAAGAATTTCAAAGGCCGACAATGTCAATAATTGCCACTTGTAGTGACTTCTGCATCCTTACTATTCTCTAAACCTGGCAGCCAGTGACTTGGACCGGTTTCCTAAAGTGAAAGAGAATCCTAAGTGATACGTATTTTTTAAATAATTTATTTTACCACACTAATATTTAATTACTGTGATAGCATTCTTACGAATGCACCAAATAGTGGGCACAAAATGTCCACATCTGCGCAGTGATTTACATTAAAAACATTGCAATATGCAAGTTGTATCATGTTTCTTAAGAATTGGCTATTGTTTTTCGATATCGCGTGATCTCTAAATTGTTTCAAAAATACTTAATTACTATTATTATTAATAAAATAAAATAAACACGTCCTTTGCAGGTCTCTTTTGAAAAAATATAACGATCCCCTTATGTGCATACAAAATCACAATGATATATGAAAACAATAATATTTACCAAAAATACTCAAGGCACTGTATAAGAAAACATATTCAAGGCATAACACAAAGCAGTACACACCATCCATCCATCCATGTTCTAAACCGATTGTCCTGGTGAGGGTCGCGGTGGCAGCAGTACACACACATCACTTAAAACATTTACTGATTAAAAGCGCTAAACATTACATTCACATCACCTAAAACGGACTGCTTATCTAGCGGTGGAATTTTCCACGTAGCAAGATCACCTGCACCCAAGCCCATTGACAACAACCGTTATGCTTATCGGCCATTCAGACCTGGCACAGCAACCCAAACGGTGTTTGTGAAATGGCCGTTGTTTTTCAGACCCTCCACAAATGTGATGAACCGTGGAAAAATCAGAACGGTTGACCGTTCATAGTTCAGGCAGTGAAAAACCACGGCTCGTTCAATTCTTCAACAAGCTCGCTCAGTCCAACGCATCAAATTAGCATTCTTTTATCTCACCAAGCAGCTGCCTTAATGAGCCAGGCCCGTAAAGGTTCACATTTATTTTATGTACCATGATGTCCATGGGGTTAACACTGTGTTGACTTCGTACTGGCAGATGTTTTATTTAAAAAAACAAACCCCATTTTTTCGTCACAAAGCTGCTCTGATGCGGCTAAATCGAGGGCTGCGACTATTTTGCATATGGGATTGCCATGGTCGTGGAAAGGCAGTGCATTTACTTTTGTGTTTATAGCATGACAGTGTATTTTAAAGTAATTTCTGCATAGTTTTCCCCAAATAATAAACGGTGTGGGCAGCTAAAGCAGCATGCTTGCATTTTCCGCGCTGATTTATGATTCCATAACGTGCATAAAAGTGGGGAAAGGGATTCAGCAGACATGAAGTTGTATTTAACACTATTTCCCATTGACACACCTCGTGCCAGACTCGTTAAATCTGATTTTAACATTTTCTTTGACGTTGGAATGTGTGTATATATATATCTCTATGAACCACTTTCATGTAAGCTGAAATATTTTTATTACAGTGTTCGAATTCTCTAATTTTACATATTTGATTATTATTCTGTTTTATCTGCATTTGATTTTTTTTAAACTTACATATGGGATAAATATTCCCTTTCAAACACTGACAACGTCTCTTTATGCTCGTGTTAAATTGACTGCAATGTTTTTCAATAACTACTTATTGAAATGCAATGTCCATGCACAAGGCGCCACGTATGCAACCCAAAGGAAGATATATATGTGGTGCCACAGAAGCATCTCGTATACAAGCGGGCAATGTCTGTCAATTACATCAACCACCATCAAACGAGTTGTCTTTACTATTTATTATACATTTTGCTGGTTTTCTCAGGAGAGCCTCACTGAGTCTCTACGCCAGTTCCGGAAAGTTATGCCAAGTTGTCACAGTGGGGGGCCACTTTGTGATATATAGTCCTATTTTACTAAATTGCAGGTACATTTTAATCATTGGGATATTTGGCTAATATCAATTACATTTTATTTATATTTACCTATGGGAGGAAACTGGAGAACCCAGAGGAAACCTATGCAGAGCAGGGAGAGAACATACAAACACAAAAAGAGTCAGAAATCAAACCTAGACATGTTTTGCTATGAGGCACAACTGTTACCACTGCACCACCCTGCCAACCATGTATAAATTGTATATATGAATGTGTTCACCTAAATACTAACATAAATTCAGTCATAACATTGAGACCTAAGCATTGAGACATAAGCATTTCCATTGTTAAACATTTTTCATGGGCAAGCTGTTTTTTGGGAAAACACGATAAGAATATCCAGGCTAGACTAACATTTCCTATTCGTCCAACACGAATTCCTAACCCACTTTTAAAGGCACAAGGGAGTGATACTTAAGGGTCTTGCAAATGCAGGAATGATGATTTCACATGGAGCTTATCTATAAATGTTAGATGCCTCCTGTGCCCCAGTAAGCACAGTGGGCCCAATATGAAGACAACCCTGCAGCAGCAACTCCAGGAGATTATCCAGATGCTTAGGGAAAAGGCATCTGGTGCTGTTGGAGGGCATATGTCAATCATATGTTCTTATGAGCCTCCGGAGCAAATGTGCCGTGTCTCACCACATCAAGTGCCAGGCTTCACAAACAAAATGTTACCGCTCAACTCTCACCCCTTATCAAGCAGCCAGTTAAGGCAGGGGTAAGCAAGACGGTTGAAATAGATATCTGTTGGATTTATAATGTGTGCTCAACGAGGCTGCTATCAAACGGCTAGATTTATTTCTGTAGTCTCATTACTTGGAACTGTTCACTACCGAGCAAATACTGCCAGGAAGTCTATCAAGTAACCCCTACAAATCATGGTTCTAATAGAGATAAGTAAATCAGTTATATAACTAATTCAATGTCCATACATCTCTCGCTTGGTCAGGCAACGACAAGGCTGTAGGAAAGGTAATTTTCATGATACTGTAAATGAGGCCAGGCATCCAAGGGGCTAGAATTTTGCTTCGGTTTCTCGAAATGATAAATCTGTTGCCAAAATGTAAATGCAAGGTTAGCCCTTCAGTTTTTCAAACCTGTACCATACATTGTGGAATCAAAGAGCTCACTTGACAACTCCATCACCTTCACAGGAACTTCCTTCAGCACTCTGAAGAAGGGCCTTGGTGGTGTTCCTCCACAAGCCAGGTCCCAAGGCAAATGGCTAATCCGACTTCACATGTGTGGAGGGATAACCGCTAAGAAGGCCTCAATGCATTATTGTTTGTCCGCCTTTAATGGACTGGTACACCCAATTTATATTTTTCATTAATTCGTTATCAGTACCCGCTTAATCCTGCAGAGGGTCATAGTGAGCAAGAGCCTATCCCGGCAGACACAGGGCGCAAGACAGCGCTATACCGAGTCCATCGCAAGGCACCTGGGGAAATGTAGGCAGGCCAATTAACTTAGGCATCATGTCTTTGGACTGTGGGAGAAAACCGGTTGTACCTGGTGAAAACCCACGCGGACACGGGGAGAACACGCAAACTGCACAACATACATTCACTTCAGCCAGAAATTGAACCCACGCCCCTTTTTGTTGCTGAATTTACGAGTACTACTCACTGCACCACTGTGCTGCACCCCCATTGACAGTTACACTTATTTTGCACGTTCTTATGTTTTCTACTCTTGGAGGTTATCAAAAACAATACGTTAATTCACGGGTTACTGGAAAACATGATGTTACACCTTTACAGCAATGTTTGATAATTTGAATACAATTAGTCATGTTTTGTATTGAAACTTATTGAAACAGGGCACAGATGGTAATTTTGATGCCAGTTTTGAAACTTCCATCCATTTTCAGAAACCGCTTAATCCTATACAGGGTCGCGGTGAGCCGGAGCCTATCCCGGCAGACACAGGGCGCAAGGCAGGGGAACACCAAGGATGGGACGCCAGTCCATCGCAGGGCGCCTGGGGAAATTTAGTCAGTACGCCAATTAACCTGGCAGCATGTATTTGGACGGTGGGAGGAAACCGGAGTGCCCGGCGAAAACCCACGCGGACACGGGGAGAACATGCAAACTCCACACACAAAGGCACCCCGAGCCGAGATTCGAACCCTGGACCTTCTTGCTGTGAGGCGGAAGCGCTACCCACTACGCCACCGTGCCGCCCAGTTTTAAAACTTAGAGCTGATATTTGCAAACGTAAAAGTCTCTCAGATTGCCTTAATTGTGAAGGGAATTCTCATTCATCAAATGTAACTCCCAGACGGTGCTTCGGTTTAGGAAAGTAATCCCAAGAATATGTGGTTGTTGACACATCGAATCCATGATCAGATTGGATAGCAGGGTGGCAAAGTGGTAGCATCTTTGTCTCACAGAAAGAAACTCCTGCCTGAGGCAGTTGGATTTCTGCTTCGGGCGCCTTGCTAAGTGGAGTTTGTGTGTTCTCCCCCTTTTCTGTGTGGGTTTACTCATTGTTCTCCGATAACCTCCTACAACGAATACACACTCATTTATCAATTGTCGGAAATCAGCATAATATATAATGTCGGAAATCAGTGTTTGGTGGGTTGGCGCTGGCTCACCGCTTGGCTTACTCGCCCCTCTCTGCGGTTTAAATGTGTCTTCAAAGCCGTGCTTCGTCCATCACCTGGGGGGGAATTTGTGCACGTTATACATTGCATTGTATTATTATGAAGTGGTTAAGTACTTAAATGATTCTGCCAATGTTAGTTAATACAGACCCAAGCACATTTCTAGTGCCCTCTCCATGTCGTGAAGAGAACTGTGATTTTGGTCAAAATCTCTTAAGGGATTTTATTATGTTTTACTTAAGCAAATATTATTCAATAGGCTGTGCCTTCTTATATATACAGTTAAAAAGGCTGTAATTATGATGACTTAAGTATAATATATTCACATTTACAGACCCAAGCTTTATAGATTTTATTTTCTGTTTAAGGTCCCCCAGATAAGCTTGTACAAACCAAAGCAGTGTCAGGTTTATTGCAGGTTAGGTGACAATTTAGAAGTGTCCTGCCTGAATGATAAGACAGTAGCTCCTGTTATTGCATTCCTTTTTCAACATTGAAGAAGATGATGAGTCTGATAGTGGCAAGGCTGCCAGAGGACATTGTAGATGAGAATATTGGCTGCATTAAACAGCACTATATGCTTGGGCATCACAAGGTGACCCTCCATGAATTGACGTCTGCCAATGGCCTTCTTAATCGTTTGAGGACAAGTTAACTCTCAATGCATGGAATTCTTACGAAGTAATACAAATTTATTAAGAGCGGTGAAATTGCACTAAGATGCCTCAATACAGTTAACCATGATCGTGAAAATTAGTATTCTTAGATCTAAAGAGTGCAGGTATGTTTTCATGATCGTATTAGCAGGACTTAATTTCTCATAAAATATTTTCTGGGTCACTGGTAGACTGGCATGGGCACTTGACTATTAGCCACAGCCATTGTGAGAGGTATACTGGACGTGGTGTGCCAGGTGTGGACATATCTTCTGGGGTCCTGATCTGGAAAGCCCAAGATAAATTTAAACCCTGAGTTTTCTATTTATGTGCATAGCGATTGTGTCATACTCAATTTAATTCAATAATTCTTAAAATCATGACACTTGCACAAAATCGCAAGCGTCAGAATGGATGTTTTTAAAATGTATATAAGTTGTATGTAATTGGTTTATGTGACTCTTGAAACCACGAGTGGTTATTACATTCATCACAATGCAAAACATAATAATTCTTGAATCGTGACCTTGAGTCATAAACAACTCACTGAATTGCTGGCAGATGAATGGTTAGAATTCACGTTTTCCATTATATAAATTATCTTTGTGGAAAGCTGGATTTTACAAATATTTGGGTCTTGTGTATAATCGGGAATTAACATAATATTGACAATAATTAAAAGCAACAGTTACTCCTTGACAATTTACTGAATATAGGAAACGTTTGAAAACTAGAAGCACACATGGACACATGCATGTTCAAAACCATAATATTGTAGGGCCTGCATACTATTATTTAGTTAGTGTTTAAATTGGAGCACTCCATGTTGAGAAAGTCATGTCCCTGGAGTGGTAATAATGCTGCCAACTGTAGAGGTGGACTGCATATCGATTGGTTCAGGAAAATGGTCCCTCGTGTGCCTTTTAGCACAGCCAGTCCCAGCGGTGTATCTCTGTCTTGTCTCATTGAAGTAAGGAAGGACCTGTGCCAGATAGATCTGGCATTAGTGGCTCCTTCCCACAGGTATATTGATGTCCACGCCCAGAAAGAGCTATATATGTATCAGGCCATATGAGGCATTCGCAAGTTGAACATCCAAACGATATTACCAATTAGTCTGAGCCGTCATTGGCCCGTAGCTGCAATTTGCCAGATGGCTGAGGATATGTTTCAATTACATTCATATTATTAATATTATTCGGAGGTGGATTAGGTTCCGATGACCACTATTTTATATTTGTTTTTACCAACTATATCCCAACTACAGTACTGGTATTTATTATCACAGTGAAGTAATGTTTATGTGTAAATGCCCTCAAACGGGAGACCTGCATAAAATGTTGCATTGCTGAATGACCCAGACATAACACCCTAGGCTTTATAGCCTCCAAAGATCTATATTACCACAACCTCTATAAAGCACCGTACAGTTGAATTCATAGTTCACACTCTGCTCATCTGCCGAAGATCTCTCAGATCTGGGAAAGGCCACATTAACCATACCATTATAGATTATATTGTGTTACTGGTTTAATGTTGGGAGTCACACAATCATTGCCCCCGGTGCCCGGTGATGGACTGGCGTCCCATCCTTGGTATAGGGGCCTTGCACCCTGTGTCTGTCGGGATAGGCTCTGGCTCACCACGACCCTGTACAGGATTGCCGGTTTCGCGACCTTTCAGTGTATTCGAAGCAGCCTTAATCATTTCTGTTTTGTTCCTTTGGCTTTTATTGGTTGTTTTTTCTTTCGTTGTTGACATGCCGTTCTCTTCGCGGCCCTTGTGCAGCGCTTTGTGACCCTCGGGTGAAAGGCGCTATATAAAACGCTATTATTATTATTATTAAGCAATTTCTGACAATGAATGAATGAATATACGGAGTGAACAGCAAAGCATGTACATTTTAGTTCAATGCATTTTATTCGC
The DNA here is from genome assembly GCA_036362915.1 of Geotria australis. Lineage (NCBI taxonomy): Eukaryota > Metazoa > Chordata > Hyperoartia > Petromyzontiformes > Geotriidae > Geotria > Geotria australis. Next base: position 6,314,222 of record JAZEWU010000006.1, on the reverse strand, counting down.
TATATGTGAGGGCCACATGACCATAACATAGCACATTTTGCAAGGGTAGTGCTGCCAGCATTAATCAGTGCATGTACAGAGAATGCAAATATGGCACGATTACATCATACAAACATTTCTAGAGAGAGAAAAACAGGAGCTGACAATAACATAATCATAATCTATCCCATGCTCCAATGTACAGAATCCTATATTGATCATTGACCTTTTTAGAATATTTCTATTATTTTCCAAGGTGGTTCAGACAGTTTGTGAGACTAATAAAATGTGAGTTTATTCATATCAAAGCATATACCGTATCCAGCTGAAGAATGCCAATTCCCTATAATTAATAAACACTACTTGATTTTTGTGTTAAGACCATACAATTCTAATAAACGTCTTTATATGTAAATTCAAACATACATTTGTGCTGGAATAATAATACAAAAACTTAACTTATTTTGTGCGAGTGCTCAGTGCAAAGTTCATGTTCAGCTGCATGGAAAAGCGTGTAAATTTGTTACGTAAAGCACTCATTCACTTTGGATTTCCAATCAATTGCTTTTCTACAGTATTATTCGTGAAACAAGTCACCACTTGAATCCCGGTCCCTAGAGTACTACACTATAAACATTTCCACAATATCACCATTATTACTATTATTATTTTGTTTTTCAACCACTCAGTGACCATTATTTTTAATATTCAAGTGGCTCCTGGAATTACACAATGATGAGGATTGACAATTGTGCAGCTCTCGATTAGAGCTATGTCAACACAATACTATGACTGCCGTAGAGAAGAATGCTAGTGCACAGCAAAGACCGAGATAAAAGATAAACAAAGACAAATGTGAAAGTGTCCTTAGCACAGGAATTTAGAGAAGTGGCAAAGAAAATTATGCCATTAATGACAGCACTATTGTGTATAGCACTCAAATAATCTGTTCCTAGCTATCCATAAGCCACCAAAGTTAGGCCTAGTCAATATTAGTATTTTTTAAAACGCCTGTTCTTTCTGCAACTAATTATATTAATCCACATAAACCTGTAACTCTAAAAAACATTATTAACTTGAAAGCTAGGTCCAGAGAACTCGATTCAGTATACCTTGATTAAGTTGCACACACGCGAGCCAGAGAGCTTTTTATTGACTGCTTTGTCATTATTGGATTGTTACAATATTGGATTATGTGCTCAGGTTTGCACGTTGGTTAAAATGATTAATATTATCCAGGTCTACGATCTCAAGACAGTTAACAAGCATTGCATAACTCAGATCCCAGTAGTCTATTCGGAACAGCTGTTAATAAAGTAACTGCTACTAAATTTACTGGAACAACTCATGTAAGCGGTACTATACATTCATGATTGAATGCCTCATTGCATTATTGTGACCGCACATGCTCGGGTATTCAATTGTAAATGCCCTCAATAACTTTTAGCGATATATTTAAAGCACGCATTTTCTTGGCCAGTTTCCTCAGTGATAGGGTTTACAATCAGCAGATCACAAGTTCAAATCCTATTTTGGGGTTGACTCAACCCATCATCTCTTGGCGTCGATAAAATAAGCACCACTTTGCCCACACGTCAATAGTGGTTGTTCTATGGACATACTAACCTTTGTAATAAGATTGTGTAACGTTCAGCACTGGCTCAGAGCTGTAAATCAGTGATGAGCACCGTATCAATGCTAATTTGAGCAGGGTCTATTAGTTAGTGTTTCACACCCTTGACTATTCTGCCAATGTAATGATGAAAACAACACTGACTGCTTTTAAAACTGATATTTATGATGGATGTGGAGAAGGCTCAAGGTCCATTTGATCAGCGGAGGGTGGAAATAGATGCAACTGATGATGTCAAATGCTATATAAAATGCTGCCTTTGTATTTAAATTGCAAAGTGGGGTTGAACTGCTTCTGATTGAAAGGATGCTTGCTTGCTGCTGGAGTACTGTAACAACTGAGCTTCGTGGAGAGGAGGTTAACGTATTCCGATTCAATGATGCAGCGCTTCATTCTCATCAAGCAATATCCTGTTCCAAAACCGGCAGATGTCCATTTTTTTTAAAGATACCAGCTTGCATTTTTTGCTCCGAGCCACAAAATGTGAAGCAAAAATCTCAATCTTTTGGGTAATGCACTTTCAAATTTATAAACTTACGAAATTCCCGAACAAGCAGAGCAGAACACATTTTGTTTTGTTCACTGGTTTAAGCATTTCATTGGGTAATTGGTTTACAGGATAATTAGCAAGCAGACACATTTAAAATAAACAAGTCAACAATTACCTTGTGGTTCAGTGACTTTTAATGCGCGATATTAGCAGGTTCCATTTGATGATAGTATTTCAAAATGTAAATATGAATCATCTAGAAAATATATTACTATCCAGAGTTATTAATCAAGCTCGATCCAGGCAACTGGGAAACATCACGTAAAACGGGTTACCATTTTTCATCTCCTGCAGAGGACAACCCACACCTAAAAAGAAATTACATATGGAACATAATGGATATAATTCACCTCATATTGCTGCAACATCTATTCATTATTTTAATTTATAGGTAAGCATTTTCCAATCTGCATCCTTTATGGACAGGTAAGCGCTATACAATGAATCAAGTGATTATAAGCTTCAATAGCATTGCCGCTAGAAAACTGCAACAGCTATACGCAGAAGATAACTCATACAATGCACTGAATGTGCCAGTATGCATCAAACATTTTAAGAAATGTGTTCTTTTCTTTACAGAGTTACATACGGCACTGTAAGTAACATCAGCACATATTAATGGGCTAGAAATGAAGGTGAATCTTACTTTGCGCTGATCTAAAGAATATTAAGCTTGTGTGTTCAACTGTACGACCTTTACATAGCCACTGGCAATGCCCTCTAAAATGTTGTGGCAAGGGCACCAATGATGTGCACACGAGCCTGTGTGTCCCCTGCACTCCCGTCTAGCAACCCTGCTCATTTCCCATCAAACAGAGCACTCGTTATCAGCTTAATTAGCTGCTATCTGTTCCAAACCCTCAGGCTACCAAAAAAGCGAGCGCACAGCACTTGTCCATTAACCTATTCCTTTCCAGGATAAAAGGTGTCTTCTTTGTGCTTTTAAGTACTGAGAGTATGCGAAATTGAATTGGATGTACTTTATTAATGTATCAAACTACACGTGCCTTGTCAAAAAGATGAGAAATGTCAATTGGTTTTACATAATACTTACTGTTCACCGTACACAAGTCGTTTTTGCATTTCTTCAGCCACTAGTTTAGGTACCTTTACATTACACAGCAGCTATAAATATTTGAATATCTACGTAGGCAAATACACTCGATTGTAGCGCTAGACATATCCGAACGTTAACATATCACATTAAACTATTTGGTTTAGTTGCAAAATCCGAAATGGCTACGGCAACGGATGGGTGAATAAAATGTAGATTATCCAAGCCGCTGCAACTCACTCTGCATAAGCATTAGAAAACAAAGACATAAGAATAAGCACTGAATATTTGTTTATATTATTTTCTTAACCATTACTGCTAAACATATTTAAACATACCATTGCACTGATATAATTGGAAATACCATTTACAAAACGACAGTGAAAAATACTGTCATGCAGTATATGGCATAAGTACGTTACATTAAAAAAATACGTACATTTACCAAAGCAGATTTATTGGTCGGGCTGTTTAGCAGTAAAGATACCCGTTTAAAATTTACCTCGCCCAGCATGCGTGCACATCACAGTGCATCAGCAGTAAAAATAAGTCCACAGCACATGTCATAATTCCTCATGCCATGGTGTTCATTTGATTTATAAATCCGAATGTTAACATATGCATACAATAAAATTAAATATTTGTTATCCATCCATTTTCTAAACCGCTTGTCCTGGTGACGGTCGCGGTGGCAGCAGTCCAAGGAGTGTGGACCAGACGTCCCTTTCCTCAGCAACAGATTCCAGCTCTTCCTGGGGGGATTTCCAGGCGTTCCCAGGCCAGCTGAAGGATATAATCCCTCCAGCATGTCCTAGGTCGGCCTCTAGGTCTCCGCCCAGTGGGCCGTGCTTTGTAGACTTCCCGGGGGGCCTTCCAGGGAGAATCCTTACCAGATGCTCAAACCACCTCAACTGGCGCCTCTCAATCCAAAGGAGCAGCGACTCTACTCTGAGGTTCTCCCGTTTGTTTTCAAAATATATATTTTTTATATTTGGTAAAACTGCAAGACAGAATTCCTGCAATTACAATTTTAGAGAACTTATATCACAAAGCACTCAAAGGCGTAAGAGTCCTAGCAATTAACTTTATCAATTTGTACCAGAAAAAGTTTACTATTTGCAAGAATTCGCTGTTTGATGATCAAATAAAATAAATCAAGGTTGCTGAAAATCTACTTACAAAGAGTGCTTGTTCTTTAATCTCTACATGGTGTCTCGTTCTGTCATTTCATTGCCTGCCAATGTATTTCAATCTAGATAACACAACGTAGCCATCTCCAATATGTGTCTTGTTTTGAATGTCCGTGGAGGCTGCCCTGTTGGGTTGTTTGTTTATTGAGCCTTGGCCGTGTGCAAGCCAGACACTATCATTACGTCCCCCCGGAAGCCTCTCCTCATGCCTCATTAGAGACAGATGGACCAGATATGGAATTAAATGAAATAAGGAGAAATTACTTGACCATCCCCTATTATCAGTGCCTCTCTTGCAGAACTGGATTTTAGCCACTTCACTCAAAAGCAATTATGCATAATGAGATAAAGCCCGTGAAGTAGAAATGAATCAAGAATAGAAGACGGCACTCTGGCCTTCTCTGACCAGGCGATACAGATGAATTACTCCAAAAAAAACCTAGAATACAACCTATCCCAACTTTACAGCTTTGATTTTGTGAAGAATGTGTCATTAATTACTCTAGCACTTAAGTGTTATAAATTTCGAGTTAGGTTTCATTAGTGGATGGTCATGAGAGCATTTATGAGAGAAATAAAACATTGGTTTAAAGAGGAAATGTGTACAGTATGGCATTTAAATCTCATCAACATCATCTCATTATCAGAAACTGCTTAAACGTGTACAGGGTCGCGGAGAGCCGGAGCCCATCCCAGCAGACACAGGGCGTAAGGCAGGGCTATACCCTGGATAGGACGCCAGTCCATTACAATTTAGTAGGCCAATTAACCTATGCAGCAGCATATATTTGGACTGTGGGAGGAAACCGGAGAACCCGGTGAAAACACACGCGGACACTGGGCGAACATGCAAACTCCACACAGAAAAGGCACCCGAGCCGGGATTCGAACCCAGGAATTTCTTGCTGTGAGGCGGCAGCGCTACTCACCGCCCCACCGTGCCGCCCCTGGCATTTAAAATTAAGTGAATATATGAACATGGCATTTAAATATTCACTTAATTGTAAAACTTAAAAACCATATTAGGGAACGAACACATTTTTGTATGTTGTCCACTGAACCCATTCAATGATCTTTTGACTCAATGTGAGAGTGTTAAGTGCGTGTGTATATATATTCTTGAGTATGTGCGTGCATGTGCAGAGCTATCTATGATGATGTGTATGAAGATCTTGCGGCCATTCCAGGGATTTGGAGTCAAGTCAGTAGGCAGTTGAGAATACATTCATCGGCTCACACCCAACCTCAGCATATTCAACCAACTCTTGTGTTGTTGGAGAGAGACGCTAAAATAGGCACAGCAAACGGCAAACAGGAAATAGGCTGATGTGCTAGTGAATGACCTGGAGCTCAGTGAACTTGCTGATGAATGGTACCCCTGGTGACAGGATTGGTCTCGGCTGGGAAGGCTTGTGAAATATGCTACTGGGCAAAGACACCTGGTTAGGGGCTAATATGATGTCAGATTACTGAGCTGGTACCACAGAGATCTTGCATTCACATCCTTGTAGCCACTCATGATTAAGGAAGATTGTCAAACCTGGTGAGTTGATGGCCTACGCCTGGTCACGAATGACTGCATGAAAACAATCATATAATTTGGTCTTCCCTTAAGCATTAGAACTATGCGATCGCATGCTTTACCTTGATTGACATGGGACAAGTCGTATTAGTAGGGCTTATAAAAGGGGGGCCATTAGTATGTCTTTTTCTTTGCGATTCTTCGAAGCACGATGGTCAGCCTCTGGACATCGTTGTCTTTCAGCTCGGCCTCGAAGTGTTTGGTAGAATTTGCAGGCAATACCAAGTATTACCTGACAGGGATCGCGACGTGAACGCTTCTACCTTGACCCCCATTAGTATGTAAAATGAAGCCTGATTGAAGGTGAGGGTTGGTGGCTAACACAAATGTTGTGAACTCTCTTTCTATGGGCAGTAAAAGGTTGTCATAGTCTAGCTTGCCAGGAGAAAGTGATACATGTGTGAACTAATCTCCATTTGTTCCATCTGAATGGGATAGAGTGTTGATCCCTAAGAAACCAATGATTATATATCTATGACATAATTTTCACTATGTTTAACATGATATGTACTTAGTTTACCATAAAAATCAAATCCAGCAGCGATGAAAAATAGGTTGTATCCGTTTGAACTGAAATGAGAGTATCTACATTAACAGTACAAAATTCTAAATTCACTGAAAATACATTTCTTCAAACAACAACGTTCTCACTTCTCAACCTGGAATCAATAGCTTGTGCAGATGACCTAGTTTTGATGGTGCAGGATCACATGCGTTTACATGGGATGAAAAGGTGTTCATTTTGGCCATAAAAGCAAAGGCAATACATGCAATCTATTTGGATCTGATCAAAAAGAGTGAAAACAAACTTTTACAAATGCTTTCATTAAAAATAAAAATGCTCATTTAGAAAATACAAAAACTGAGGCGGTTTACTGTCGGTTGGTGATGTTGCTTGAATAAGCAATACATATGAACACCACCGCTGAGATTGATGTTGTTAACTACTCTCTTTATTCCGTTAAAAATACCAAGTGAATTAACCATTTAATGACAATAATTAGTAAGTATCCTCCCACAGTGCAAAGACATGCTGTCTAGGTTAAATGGCCTGTGGACTAAATTGCCCCTGGTGCCCTTTGATGGACTGGCGTCCCATCATGGGTACAGCCCTGCCTTGTGCCCTGCGTTTGCCAGAGATAGGCTCCGATTCACGGCGACCCTCTACTGGGTTTAGCGGGTACTGCTAATGAGTAAATAAATACCCACGCCGCTCATTTAAAACGTGTAACATAAATACTGATCGTAAAATACAAGTAAAAATATTTCAAGGGTTACTTTTAAAAGATTCAACATTTAAAATGGTTTACACAAAAATAAAACCAAAAAAGCATCAAATATTTATATTCAGGAGACGGCCTTTCGTCACAATGGCTCAAAAACCTGAGCTGCATATGGTTGTTCCAGTCCACATGCGTCAACTAAGCAACACTGCACAATCATGTACTGCTGATAGGCGACAGATAACTTGTTCAGGAGCTCATTGTTATTTTCTTTATCTAAGTGGGAGAAAATGTTCACAGTGTCATCTTTAACATGTAGCTATCAGGCAAAAAAACGTTTAAACAGAATTGATGGTAAATTGCTGCATATATTTAGTGCTGGCTAACCATTTGGCTCGTAATTTAGTGCCATAGACTTCCATTTACACCACCTGTGGCCAAGCCATTTGTAAGATTGTCCAAAAGAATACCCCTGCAATAAATTTGTATAGAGAGCAGTATGCTGGGGAAAAAAACTGCATATACTGCAGGTTTATATTGCATGTGCCATGCATAGTTAAACAAAATCACACGTAGGCAAAACATTACTACATTTTAAGGATAGTGGAATTATCTACAGTGATATTACTAGAAGTTTAAAAATGAGAAGTATGCAGAAATCATGTT
>JAZEWU010000006.1:6261616-6306293 GCA_036362915.1 Geotria australis | reverse complement strand
CGTTCTCTCCGCAGCCCTGTGCAGCGCTTTGTGACCCTCGGGTGAAAAGCGCTCTATAAATGCTATTATTATTAGTTGTCATTACATATCCGTGAAATTCTAACACATGTAAAGATGATTTGGCTTGTGTGCCACATCACACATCATAAATTGCAATGTAGAGAGTGTTTAATTCAGCCATGGTAATTTAATAATAACTCTGAAAAACATGTGAGGATGTGTCACTTTGCATGGCCCACCTTCCCATATTTATGTTGGTATTTTCTCTGTAAAATGCCACGGTTGCAAACGTTATTCGTGGTGACACTACACGATGTTTTCAAAAATTCTAAATACAAATGAACGCATGTAAATAAATTACATATTTAGCATCTCGGCAGGTTTGCTGACTCCATAGTCAATATGACTTCCAATGGGAATGAACTACAGAAAATTCTAGAATATAACAGAGATGGGTGCGAGGTAAATATGAACAAAATAGAAGTCATGCACAACAAGATCAGAAAATGATTGGAAATGTTTGTTAGACGGGCACACATGGAAAACACAACAGAATGTGTCCCAAGGTCAGTTATTTAAGGTGGACAGAAATGCGAAATTAGAGGTGGACAAGAGCAGACTGGAATGCTCTTAGAAAACTGAAATTAAGACATGTTTTGAACAGTATAATGCCTATGGATCAGAACATAAATGTTGCTGGAGAAATTGGAACGAAAGCTGCAAAGTGCAAAGAAAAGTATAGAGAGATGCATGTATGGGTTAAACTGATAGAGAGAGTGGAACATATGTATCAGAGAAAAAATATTTACGTAGAGGTATCATATTGTCTGCAAAGAAAGGTAAACTTGTTCAGACTGGGCCTATCGTCGGAAGGGAAGATGGCTGATAGGCAAGGACAGGTCCACCAGTGCAGAGATGGGCAAAGCAATTCATTAATGTGTTGGCTTGAGATGGAATCAGGCATTGCAAGATCGCTATGGATGGCAACAATGTTGAGAGAAACCTTCATCCAACAGTGAACCGATCATAGCTGTTGATATATAACACCAATTCATCCAGGTTATAGACACAATATGGACTATTAAGTCAGAGGCTTTGGCAGGACAGGTTTCTAGAAGGAATAATTGCAGGTGGTCGAAACTAACAGTGGAGTGGTAACCAACGACAGGAATCCAGGAGGGCACCCACCACGGAGATGGAGCGCGTGTGTGCAGGAGCTAGGTGGAGCGTTTTATCACAGGACCATAAGACATGGTGATGGCAAATTTAAAACAATTTGAGGTAAGGACAGTGATTCATGCACACTGCTATATTACTCCAGTTACTGAGTTTGATTTCTGCCCACAGCTATCAGTGGTTGAGTGATATCTGATCCAATTCCTAATTCCCCTTCACCAATGTTGACTGACTATCAGGGTCAAATATGGTCATACAAAATCCCATGAATGGCATCGTGATACTGAGGCCTTTATCGAGGAGTGAAATTATACATTTTAATAATGCAAATCAATCCGTTTACATTTTTCACCAATTTTGTATTTTGAAGGTGAGACGTATGCTTTATGATCTACTGAAGCAGGACTAGCAAGGGCACCTTGAAATAAACAGCATATGAACTGATCAGGTAATCTCAAATGCAATGACACAGACATACTGTGTAATCTACCAGCAGGCATAGCATGCAGCCCCTATTGCGGCAAGAACAAATATCCCCAGTATATAAAAACAGACGTTCGGGTAAAATACCAAATGGAGATCATACATCCAGAGGAGGATAAGGCAGTTAAGTAAGAGCGAGTGCAAATAGACAGTGTTGTATCTGACATCCATGGGGTGACCATACAACCGCATTGCAGAGAGAGAAATCTCCTGATTGAGCAGTGACCACTGAGCGCAGTAGGGCCTCACTATCACTCAGCAGCTACTGTGCAAGGAAGCTCAGTATAGTGCAATGGTAACCGTGCGCGCCAGTGTACAGGATTATACCCATGCTTTCATTCATTCTAATTTACCTCTTATTGTTAGGTTCAGTTGTGGTAGGTGTGGCTGAGGTTGGGTCATTTATCATTGAAAATCGTGAATCTGTGGGTGGCTCAAAGCCAATTACCACAGCTTTCTCAGCGTTTTACCGTATTGTGAATGCATACGCATTACCCAGCATGCCTTGTGCATCAAAAAAAATCAGCACAAAGAGCCCCCATTTATGTAAATACTTATGCGGACATACTTTTTTCTCCCCTCTTAAATTATTTACTCACTTTTTCACTGTAATTTGCATGGAGAGGTCCAATCCTAAATTTCATAAAGGTACTTGATAGAGGTAGATTTTATTTCTTCAGAACACTACACTGTAAAGGCCAGCTTAGCAACCAATACCAATGATTGCAGTACTTACCATAATCCATGCAGATTGAATGATTGATTGAATTAATTTGTCTGCCTTGGACATAAGATTATAACATGCTTGTAATTGATTACAAATTGGCAAAATATGACTTTTTTTCTAAAGCTAGCTTTTCCTGCCTCTTTTCATTAATAAAGATAATATTTTTTTTTCTTCTCGAGAATGGCTCCAAATGTCTAATGCACGTGTCATCATATTGAAACAACACCTCGGTTATTTTTGGTTTTAAGCCCTGAGGCATAAACGTGAAAAATGTAAAGTCTTTTCCATCCAAAGTGGTTTTTCGATGTAATGATTTTCATATTCATGGTCTTTGCAAACAGCTTTGCCCATAAAGACAAAACGAACTGTGATTTTGGTTAATTTTATCGTAATGTATTAAACTATGATAGATAGTATCAGGCAACTTAGAATATGTTCAACAGATGTACACAATGACAAAATAACTGTGAGATAGCTCTACATGACACCGACTCCTCAGCCAAGTTCATTTTCACTCTTGATAGATTTAGCTGGGTAGATATAAACATTTCAGAAGACACAATCTCTGTGTAAATGTTTTTTGTTGTTTTTTAATTAAAAATGTGATTGTATATGAATCTTGTATTTATTGTAAATTATTGTCATCAATTCGCATGTTTGTTGTGTCGCAGGAATCCCATAAAGAGCTTGCAAGCTCACTGGTTATTTTTCTGCTGTAATAATAAACATCTATATATCAACACCATGGAAACTGTGGCAACAGATGTTCATCCTTGTATCATATTTTACACGTTTAATGTTATGGCTTTTTGTGTATAAAACCAAACACCTTCACAACGCTGTGATGTTACTTAACACATTAAGAAAAGTCCCTATGCTGTATGCCACAAGTTCACGCTACTGTCAGAACATGGTAGGCAGGATTGAGTTTAAATAATTGCTTTTCATGGGCTCGAGGTATGTGATGTCCTAAATAATTATTCTTCTAATTCTCATGAAACTCACAAGGCTGCAAGAGAAATTGAAAATTGGGGGCATAAGCTCCTGTAACTGTGGATAGCAATGCTTAATTGCATAATCCAACAATATGAAATGTTTTGATCATATAATTGTACTTACACTGTTTTCCAAAGGGTTGTAATAATATGTAATATTATAAAACACAAATACAAGTTGGTAATCTATATTCTATCAGGAAGGAATCGTTGAGCTATGCAGCTGTTTTAACAGCTATCCATCACGAGCAATTTTGTTTACCCCCACAGTCTTTGGACTGTGGGGGTAAAAATAGACAGAAAGGCACCTGAGCTGGGAATCGTACCCGGCTCCTTCTCGCTGCGAGGCGAGATAAACAGAATAGGCTCGAATGTACAGATCACACTTTTTTTTAGTATCTTACTGTCAAGTAGACAGGTTAAACAAAACAATACTATTTTTTATAGAATGTATTTTACACATGTATTATTTGGGAACATGTATTTTTACACATGTTGTATGTCCATGCACATAAGACAACATTAACAGTGAAACAGCGAGCAATGTATGGCTTACCAATGTGCTTGATTTAAATAATTATAATTGTTTCTTCCCTTGCTTTGAAATTATATTATATAAACAATCATATCGAATGGCACATTTTCTCATGTTTCATATCTTGCTATACGTTAAGACTATTTCCTTTACACGTCTAATGAATTGGCATGACACCTTTGGATCTGGTGAATAAGCAACACATTCATATTGCTGGTCCGTGGATAAAATCGGGACGGATAGTCGGGTTTCATTTGGATCATGCTTAGTCAATGCAATCATCCACTTTGAATTGATGGTGCATTCTTCATACATACCAATAGGAGTGTGCACTTGAATTATTCCAAAACACGATTATTGATTATCAACCGTTACATTGTAAATGCCCACATGGCATAGCACAGGTTGCAAGTCGTACACTTCTGTAGCTTTACAATGTTGTCACATCATTAAGTACACTAGCCATGTGAACAGTCAGTTGTATCAATCCGTTTTCAGTTGGCAGATTCATCTGTCATGGATTTTACTTTGACGCACCCCTTGCTTGCATCGCGTGTTGACAACAGCGTAAACACACTCTTACTGCTATCAAGTTACCGTTATTGGCCACACCTGCTTTAGGGAATTTCCTCGTCCTATAACAGATCAGTCAAGAGCCTGTTCTTTCAATAAGCGTGGATTGTCAATATATTTTGATAGATGACAGGTTGTACTATAGTAATAATGCTGAATAGTCTGACTTCCAAAAGATTACCCCGTACGCATGTTTTTCCCCATTTGAATTAGATGCAAAATATCCGTAGTGTTAATTTTCACATTTGATCTTCGTCCTGGTTTATAGAATGTAAAAAAACGAGAGGAAATACCACTCGCTTTGGTCAAGCCACTATTTCAATCATTATTATTGCAGTTTATTGTGTTAGGCAAGCTCCAACTTTGGAGATATTTTTAGAATCAGAACGTAAGGTAATTGGTTTAATTCCTCATTTCATTAGATGTGGTTTAAACACTGCTTCCAATCGAAAAACCATGTTGCATTAAATGCACATCAAATTATCAATATTTCATTACCTCTTTCAGATTCCATTAGCATGAGCAGAGTGAAAGTAAAATGTGATGCACTGTAACCTGCGTATTTTGAACAAAATAGCAGGAGACAATTGCAGGGTTTTAAAACGTGAGATGTTCTTCCATAACAAAACACACACTCTTTTCAATAAAGTAGGTTTAAAAGTATTAAAACAAATACAAATTAGAATACAACCTTAACACTATTTATGTTGTCTCAATTTTCATCTACTGTACGGAGAAGATTCCTTTGATTAATTTATGAAAACGAAATTGGTAGTGCCGATTTTCTGGAAGAAATCTTAAATTCGACATGACGTGTGAAACACCACTGTGGATTCTCAACATCAAACGCTCACATAAACGGCATTATAAATGTATATACTGCATTTTCCACGTACAAGATATTGGCAACTAATTAGCTGCTCGCAAAATGTGACTATCTTTACTGTTTAACTGCCATGTTGTGACCACTGAATTATCTGGGTTTCCTCTAGCTCAAATCCCAAAAGGCCTCATGAAACCCACATGTCTGACACCACCAAAAAAGTCACAACCAATTTCCATGCTCCAGTGGGGATTTTGTTAGGTGGGACTTCATTCAAACAGACTGGCTACAGGGATTCACACCCCAATTTTTGGCATGTGAACTCATGACAGTGTGTAAAATTGCATCATTATCACGGAAGCATACTGCAGAAGGTCCCATTAGTTTTCAAGCGGTAAATTACTTGCTTGGAACGTTGCCTTACGCAAACCTTGCCTCAAAGTTTGGCAGATAAAGAATAAGGTTTATCCTAAGAATGTGCACTTTGCCATAGGAAGATGTAAATAAATGAGTTAAGGCAAAGGTAGTAGTTTAGATTCAGTCTTCAGTGTCCTCTATTGGCCACACTTGGTGTAGGCAATATAGAAATCTGAAATCATACTTAGATGTTAGTCATTGCTGGTTCACATCCCTGCTCGTTCCAAATACATAGTGAGGCTGCGATTACAATTCAGTGAGATAGAAATTTAATATTTTCAAATAGAAGAGGCAAGGGCATGGATAGAGTCAACACACACACTCAGCAGATAACAACCTTAAATATAAACTTTCTAATGATTTATTATATTCTTTTGGAATGCGTAACCTATGTGAGCACCTTAATATTATCATATAAATGCCTGCCACTGCTGTTCGAGTTAAATTTGTATTTGGCATGTTATCACATGCAACACAACAATTGCCAACATAAGCATGCATACACAAGTGTGCTGTAATAAATAATCAATATGATAATATTATATGCAATGCAATTAAAAATGAGAGAAATGAAAGCATGTTTGACTGTTGTTGATGCTGATAAACATTAATGGATTTAACCCTTGCCCTAGCAGCCACAGCATACGGGCAGCAGAATTCTGATGAGGCACAAACCCGCTACACTTGTTTTTCCTGAAACTCAATCCAGGCTCTCTATGAGTGGCCAAATATGAACATATTCTTCTAAATGGCTTGGACATTGATTATCCACGATTTTCCTTTGTAAATAACGTAGTTTTACTGGAAACAAAGAGAAAGTAATGGTATCACATGTTTGCAAGATGAGATGAATTACGGTACATACGTGTAGACATTTTTAAATCTAGGCAGTGAGTTTGTGAACATGTTGACAGACTGGGAGAATATTACGAAGCTCATCGAAGGACAAGTGTGTGTGCCCGTGGGTGGACAGGAAGAGGGATGCACTACTGATGGAGAGAGTTGGCAAATGCAGCGACAGTCTTATCACATGCATATTAGCCATGCTAGGGCATAGCTTATTATAGACTCATTTAACATGATTTCTGAAGGTCAGTAACCATTCTCCATTACAACTACTGAATATACAACCTGTAATCAGTTTACATTGAAAATAGACTCTGTTATGTTTGTTTGACATTTCTGGAGACATATCACACATTTTATTTTTAACATCATAATATATAGGAAGCAGTGTGTGGCAATATGGCGCCGGCAAACCGCCTGGCTGCCTCCTCCGCCTCTGCACTTTCCTCGCGCCTCTGAGTCGTTCTCTCGTTGAATGAGTATCTTCGGCGTTATGAATGTAAAATTATTACTTTAAATAAGATTGCGTAAAACACACGAATTATGGAATAATTTTAACGCAATCTGGCGTTTAATACAAGTAATATAATAATCACAACATGTAATGTAACTAGGTGGTGTTCCTTATATAGCCTGTAGCTGAGTGACTATAGACGTACAGATACTGTACTATTTTTTGAGCCGAAGGTCAGTGACACTTGTTAGGTAGCATGTATTCACCCTAGAGCATGCTGACAACGAGATGGAAGGCCAAATGTGAGTGGCTGAAAAATTAAGGGATTGGGCTTCAAGATAAAAAGGGAAATTGCGTATGATGGTGGGCCCTCAGCATGAATATGTGTAAATGTATTCCGATCAAACTTGCGATTTCTTCCTAATAATCATGGCAGGTAGATAAGCTTGTTAGCAGAAGGCTATTCTTAAAATGCTTTAGTAATGATACTCATCAAAATGTCATTCTGCAGCTCGTGTGGTGGATGACACGTTCCCAATTTCACAGCGATTCCTCTGGCAACGTTAAGATTGTATTAATGGGGTTATTGTCCTCACCGCTACTCAGCCTGCCACATTAGGCATATCCTGCGTATTCCGTCTTTTGGCTACCGTTTTTACACAGTGTTGTGTTGTCCATCTCTTGTTGTCTCACCTAATTGTGCCCTGTTCCTGTAGATTTCATCTGTTGTGGTGGTGAAGCCTCAACTGTATGTTTGTTGTCTGCCCCACACATTTTTACCATTTTCTGAGCAAATAACTTTCTATGATATTTTGTTTTTTGTTTTTTGTAGCATATATTCTTTTCCCATGACAATGTGATGGAACTAGCCATGATCCATAAGTTAAGGGCGATAGCATTCATTGGATCGAGGCTTTTCTTTTCTCAGGCACACTATCATATTCTGCCCGTGTGGCTACATGTGCATTTTTTTTTTATAGAATGTCACACTTGTTTAAAGGCTGCTAATACTGATCTGTATTTTGGGCAATTAAGAGCAGCTGGTTTGTGCAGAGAAAGCAAAAATGGAATACATTCAGCCTCAACAGCATGTCATGCAAATTGTACTCTGACACACAATAGCGCTGGGATAGTGAAAATTGCTCCTGAGCATGAGCGCAGAAAATACATTTTTGTTCACGGCCGACTGAAAGGGACAAAATGGCTGAATAGGCTCCAAAAAGAGTAAACAACATTTCCCTAGTAAGGCCCCGAATGAATGAAAAAATAAGCTTTGCACCTCTGTGCATCAATACAAACAATCAGCAATTAGATGCAGCAATATGATTACTCCATCTGTAGGGTCGACGGAAAACGCTCCCCTGATTAAATGTCATAATTTACCCGATCATCCCGTATGTGAACACACAAAGGGAGAGTTATTGGTTAACTGCCCGGATCCACCAGTCGCTCTTTCACAAAGCATCGTTGGGTGCAAGTAGGCTTCATTCACCTTCTCGCTCAATCTGCGTGGGGGCCTATATACGTGGTTCATTCATTCATTGTCAGAAACCACTTAATCCTGTACAGGGTTGCGGTGAGCCGGATCCTATCCCGGCAGACACAGGGCGAAAGGCAGGGCTATACCCATCATGGGACGCCAGTCAGTCACAGAGCACCGGGAGCAATTTTAGTCAGCAGGCCAATTAACCTATGCAGCAGCATGTCTTTGAACTGTGGGAAGATACCGGAGTGCCCGGCGAAAACCCACGCGGACACGGGGAGAACATGCAAACTCCACACTGAATGCAAACGTTGATTTAATTGCTTTGGTAAAATGGTAAACAAAACACATCAATTGACATGCAATGTTTCTTTGTGGATATTTTCTAAAATGACAATAGCAAAACATTCTGGTGCTGGGCATGGAATGTGACCACAAACTTATTCAAGCGTAAGGCCGATGTGCTGTATTGGAAAAATTCTGCAGAAGTAATGCCTTGGCATATCACGCTCACCATCTGTAAAGCCATGAAGAATGCAACCGGGGCCAAAGAGTCACCGAAATTGTGTCCATTTCCCCTGCATGAATTGCTCTTATATAGTTCTCAAAAGAAAAAGAAAAGTTTTCAATAAGACGCACATATAGTAAAATATATAAGGCTTTACCTTTTCTGGCAATGAGAGACGTGTTAAGATCTTAAAACACCAAATGGACACCTTTTTGGAAAGGTTCCAGTTTGCAAGCAGCCACACATGCTTGTGGCAAAAGCATGCAAACGAATGCTATAATAAATGCATTGTCCTTCAAACTGATTGGCCCAACACTAGAGACAGATTTCGTTGAAGCCTAGTCTCAGTGTTTAGCCAAGTGTTGCCAAAACGCAAGCAGTCCTTAGACAATGCAAATATCAATGCATTAGTAGCTCGGATCTCTCATTGCCAGAAAAGCTAAAGCCTTATATATTTTACATTATTTGTACACTGGCAAAAAAGGTGCCCATAGTCTAAGACGCACATATATTGTTAACCCCGGTGAAGGCTACAACATTCACTTGAAACGTATGCTGTACAATTCTAGTCTATTAGAGCAATATATGTTTCAGTTTAACTAAAGTATCAATTAGTTGACGGAATTGAATTTATCAAAATGTTTCCAATGAAAACCCATCATGCCGTAAGTGATCACCCATAGCTCAGTTGACAAAATATGCCCTAAAGCACTCTGGAATACTGTTCAGTAGCAGTGTTTCTGCTCATATTTCAATGTAAGTGATAAAACTGCTCTGCTGGATTACTTATTCAGTATTCTGCCTGTTTCTCAATGACACTGTTTCCTACAAAACAATGGGACATTTTAATAGAAATCTCAGAAATGCATTGTTGTGGGTGTTAGCACACCACACACAACTCATGGTGATCAGATTAAAGTTTGCTCATTACACCATAAAATTGCTGGGTACGTCAGTCAAAGAACCGGTAAAGAGACTTAGTTCGGTATCTATTTCAATTTTTGAAAGAGAGGTGGTGAGGTAACTGGTCTGAAACTGTTGAGATCCTTGGTTTAAACCCTGGTAGCTACTCATGATGGAACTTCATTCTCTTGTGTAGTGAGTTGATGGTCTGTACTTGTTAACCAATGATACAACACATATTAACATTGGTCCCTCACTTAATTGAGCTGATAAAACTGAAAAGTTTGCTATGCTACAAAGATTATTTATCAATAGTAGAGCTCTTTTTATGGGTTACATCCTAACGATAATAGTGGTCACGAAAGCCTTAATGATGATGTATAAATGGGTTTAAATG
This sequence comes from Geotria australis, assembly GCA_036362915.1. Classification (NCBI taxonomy): domain Eukaryota; kingdom Metazoa; phylum Chordata; class Hyperoartia; order Petromyzontiformes; family Geotriidae; genus Geotria; species Geotria australis. The sequence continues at coordinate 6,295,973 of JAZEWU010000006.1, read as the reverse complement.
ACTTCAGAAATAATTCTGTAGCATCATGATCCAGGCCATTTCTATAACAGAAGATTATTTCAGTGTTCTTGCAGGGGGCTTTAAGTGATGATTTCTTTACTTCATGAAACGGATATTAGAAATGGCATGTAATTAGAGGATACATTCCTGGTTAAATACAGTCGGCCTCCTCTGTTATCCAGGACTCCTATTATCCGTGGGAGCTGTATGGTCTGCAAATACTCTGATAACTCATGGCCATATTCCTATTATCCACGATTGTGTGCTTATTCCTTTCCTCAATTGTAGAACGTCTACTTATTTGTGGTTATTTTTTTTCAGATAAGAGGATTTGTGTAGCAAATTCTTGCTTTTATCTGTGATTATTCGTAGTTTTTTTCCCCATGGATAAGCGGAGAATTGTTGCAGAAAACATGTGGATAACAGGGTCTGCAACGTTTATCACTCATCACAGATTATGGGATTTCACTGTAATGGTTAATAAAGGCATTTTTTTGTTTGGACCTTATCTATTGTATAGGTACATTCCGATAAAAGACAAGCAAAAGACTGTTAAATCATCTCTAGTATGTCTATTTACAAGCAATTAAAACAGAGAGACAGTACAAAGGCGGCACGGCGGCACGGTGAATAGCGCTGCCGCCTCCCAGCAAGAAGGACCCGAGTTCGAATCCCGGCTCGGGTGCCTTTCTGTGTGGAGTTTCCATGTTCTCCCCGTGTCTGCGTGGGTTTTCGCCAGGTACTCCGGTTTCCTACCACAGTCCAAAAACATCCATAGGTTAATTGGCCTGCGGACTAAATTTCCCCTGGTGCCCTGTGATGGACTGGCGTCCCGTCATGAGTATAGCCATGCCTTGCGTCCTGTGTCTGCCGGGATAGGCTCCGGCTCACCGCGACCCTGTACCGGATTAAGTGGTTTCTGATAATGAATGAAACAGTACACTTTAAATTGATGTGGGGAAAAACCCCTGAAAATAAAAACAAGTATTTTAAGATATTTTTTTGTAGTAAAAACAACTCCATTGTTGATAAGTTATTGTCTACGTATTTGTGGTAATTTAAACTTTGAAATACGTAAAACTTCTTCCTTGTTGACAACATAACATAGTGCCTACAACGGTGTAAGTCGAAAATGTGGAGTGATCTTCCAATGGAAGGCACAGTACATAATTCTATTGAAAAGTTATTGACACTTTTTTCTTGTCTGGCTAGACCTTATATTTTATACAACACCCATTTTTCCCCTCTTGCCACAGTGCAATTTATTTCCTCCTCTCCCATATAGTCCAGGCTTCCAAGACATCAGTTTGTCAAAAGGCATCCGAGCAACTCTTTTTATTTCTATTCATTATTTGAAGCATGTTTACACATTGGATGCCAACAAACATGGACATGTAACCCTTAAGACGCAAGACTTTCTGGTAACATGTGAAAACTGTGCAGGGAAATGCACCTTGGCATATGCACGCTATTTTCAGCAAATACATTAAACCTTGACAGCAATTAAAAAACAATACATATTATCAGTGATATGGGTGGAATATACATACACAAGATACAATTTGATAATTATTTTCAAATGAATTATGTTTCACGATGGCTGGGGTATGCCGTCTTGCCTAATTCCAGTGAGATGGGACCATGACAAGATGACACGATCTTTCGATTAAAACAAATGTAGCATTGTTACCATTAAAGGCATTCTTATAGAAATGTAGATCTCATTTTGTCAACAATACAAAACAAGTGTGTATATATAATGCCAACTTGTGTCAAAGAGTAATGCTTTTACAATGCCTGCTGCATACACTCGCATGCTTCAAAGCAGGTAATGTTATACAATACTACATTAATATAATGTATAATAGGGCTAGGCATGTGTCATGTCACCAATAATGTCCTGGCCTCTCGTTGGTTGACAGCCTTTGTGATATCACAACTAGCCCACTAGATGGGGTACAAAGTATTTTGTATTTATTTCATTTATTCTATGTATTATATTTACTGTATATCATTTTATCCATCCATCCATCGCTGCGGTGAGCCAGAGCTTATCTCGGCAGACACTGGGGGCAAGGCAGGGCTATAACCAGGATGGGACGACAGTCCATCACAGGGCACCGGGGGCAATTTTGTCAGCAGGCCAATTAACCTATGTTTTTGACTGTGGGAGGAAACCGGAGTGACCGGCGAATACGCACGCGGACACGGGAGAACATGCAAACTCCACACAGAAAGGCACCCGAGGCGGGACCTTCTTGCTGTGAGGCGGCAGCGCTACTCACCACGCCGCCGTGTCCCCCTTATATCATTTTAGTATTATTACTTAATCTTCTTTGCGATTCTTCGAAGCACGATGGTTAGCTTCTGGACATCGTTGTCTTTCAGCTCGGCTCCGAAGTATTACTTAATTAGGACTCTGATCATGTCACGTGACAGCTTTGCAGAAGATCTGGCCAATCAGCTGTAGGCTGTTCTCTCGGCTCAGAGCTGATAACATCATTGCCATTTAGTGGTCAGCACAGCTCTTGTTAAGGCGCAGGCCACCCTAAAGGCTGGTTAGTATAATATTTTAAACTGCAGTGCCATAACAAGTCATATTAATGTACATTAATGATTGCTGCTAATTATATATTTTCAAGCTATGTTCATATATCGTATAAACAATATATGTTTAATTCAACTCCATTCCACAATGCAGAATAGATACTAGTGAAAATATAAACACAATGGCGAGGGAGATCTGTTTTTGATTTTAGGATACACTCCTGGAAACACCAACCAATATTGAGGACATTGACAAAAAAATTGTTAACCAGGCTTCATTTCTCACAAAAGGGAAAACTGTTTCTGTACTCTCTGATAAGGACATAATTGCTTTACTATACACTGGCTCAGGACCGTCATCTGCACTCATGCACGTAACGTAGCCACTGTGCTTTATTATGGAGGACAAAACTCGGTGCGGCACCATTGTATTCATTTCCTAGCAAATGCGCATTTACTGCTCCCTTTTTGGGCATGTCAGGCAGCCTTTCAGCAGAATAATAACACCGGGGCTGTTTTTTTTACAATACACTGGGAAAATACAATGGTTCACGCTGCAACGGCATTCAAAACAAATTTGTATGTATTTTTGTTAGATAGGTTTTCTATGCCTATTCTGATTAATTTAATACAAGAATACAGAGCCACCCAGGTATGTGAACCTATTAATGTGGCCTTTTTTCTCTCCAGAAATTATTTTTATTTTATAGACTTCATTATAATGATAAAAATAATTTCCATCCTAACAAATAATTAACAATACACTTTACCAAACACGTTGCTTCGAATGGAACGCTAAGATTCGGAGACCAGCTCGACGGAAATTACATGAACAAACCAAAAACATTTGGTTTGACAGCAAGCTGTCAACCTGTTGTGCCACCGGTGTTATCACGCGCAAACATTTGCATACGTAAGATCAATTACGTGAAATGGCACGCTTTAACGCAGTTGGGAATCCTGCGGTGTTTCCTGCAGCACACCCCTCTAAAACAAACACCGGCACGCCAGACAGCCAACGCGTGAAAACGGACACACTTGAATTAGGACGGAGAGCACAGGCACTAAACAATTGCATCAGGACGCGCGCCGTGCGTTCTCGCTATAGCGGGCAGCACGAAAAAATGCAAGCGTCCGCAATTCCTTAGCCCTGCGAGAACACCACCGCCTCATTGCTCATGGCTGATGGCAATGGAAGCCACACTGTCCCTGCGCCGGCCGATAAGCCGCAGTGCATGGAAGATCCACGGCCGTGGCTCGGACTGATGTATGAGCACGGGACTGTGGGCCGACAGAGATGGAAGGTTCGGCTGGGCTGGGAGTCTCCCTCCAGGTGATTATAATGCAACTTTACCGGCACGTGCATTTTATTTCCTCTTCTCCCCAGGCTTATTTTGTAGGTTGAGTTAATGCTTCTATTCATTGCCGTCTTATTTAACTCGCTCGTCTCAGCATTTATGCATAGGTTTCTTCTCAGAGAAAAAAACAAACCCTTTCCCTTACAGATGTGTGGAACAATCCTTAAAGGTCACATATCTTAAAGGCGAAGCAGTTTTTTTTAAGGTTGATGCAAAAGATGAAGGCAATTGTAAGCACGAGAGCCAATAAGAATGAACACGAACATTTTACCTTGACGTGTATTGTCGTTGATGGTGAGTGACAGGTAGTCAAGCGCATGGATATGTGTAATAAATTGTACATCGCTCCAAACACATAAACCCCAAAAGTGTATTTTTGTTCGTAGCATATGTAGCAAACATTCGCAAATGATAATATACGAAACGCTGTAAAATATGGACATTCAAATGAACTGCGTGCGAAGGGGGAATTGCAATACAAATAACATGACATAAAGCTATAACGCCACTGCTTGCTGAAGAACGTGCGAGGGTAAATAAAGTTATACAATGTTCTTTAGCCAGCATTACAGGCCGTTTGCCTGTGACTGAAGGTAACTTATCTGACACCATCAGGATGGCACTGAGAGATTAAGAGGATGGGAAAAAGAGGATTTAATTTTTCATTTGCCCTTTAATCTGGATAGAAAAATTTCTATAAATATAGAAAGTATTTAATCCAAAAGTACCCCGGTTTATCAGATTGCTTTAGACACTTGAGTTTCAATTGCAACAATAAAGGAGGTTTTAACACGCCGTCAGTGATTTCATCATTTCGGAAAACCATTCAGTTGCAAAAGCTCGTGCCCTCTATTCTCTCATTGTACAGTAGAAAAGAGGTCTACGCAAGGCGGTCTTTGTGATCATCTTGGGTAATTTCATGCAGTCGAGATGCATTTCATGGACAAGTACCTGTCACTCATGAGCATCTGATGTTCACTTTACAACGAAACAGACCTCCTGGCACTATGCTCTTTTCCAGATGCCAAAAAAAATACCTTTGCGTTTAAGTGCACACAGCTTTTTATTTGAAACGTATTATTTGCCGAGTGCTTTGAATTAAAAAAAGCACACACACTTTAAAAGCACAGTAATTTAGGCCTTTTATATCCAAGTATGGCCTATTATAGGCAAGAACACCAGCTCCAACTTTGTACCACTGCGGGCCAAGCTCTTGTCGTTAGGAGTTGTGAAGCTCTGATGTGATGAGGTATGGCGTACGGAGTGGGGTGAGAGGGTAGTTGGGCTGAGGTGGGGAGGTAGGGCTGTCAAGACTGTGCCAGCAACGAGCCTTCTTCACACTAAGCGCTTGGAATTACCTCCTCATTTTACACTTCCACAGGCCATGACCACGAACAGAAAATGACACTTAATGGGACCAGAGTGGCGAGAACGCAATGGTGCAGAACCATAGCGCAGCCGTGGCAGATGTCATAATGTGCAGCTTACCACAACCCACTGTGGAGTGAGTTTATTGCTTCTCCCTCACATCTTTAGACGCCTTTGTTTCTCTCGCTCTCTCCCCCACTCTTTCTTGGCAACACACTGAAATGTCACCAGTGCACCTGACTGCCATCCCAACAGCTAGATTGCCTGCAGGGATGTGCCACTTTTTGCGAACAGATGCCACAACACACATGTTCTCAAACTTGCTCATATCCGCACAACTCATTATATTACGAGAAAAAAACCCGTGAAATTTGGCTTCGTGAAATATTTGCGACACTTTTTTGTCGACGATGTCATCATAAGATGGTATTGTGACACTATGATAGAAATAAGGTACTTGTATGCCGAGAGAAAGGACAGAAAATCCACTGTGAAGGCCAACTATCAAAACGCTAATGACGTGTGTTGCGTATAGATATTTGCAGCCACCAAGCAAATTAGTCAGAGCCCACATACTAGACACAACAGCTGTTAGCCAATTTAAGGGACGGAAACACTAAATTTATTAGTAAATGTGAATACATAGTTTACGTATCTTATGCCTTCTGAGAGATGGGCCCGTGACAGTGACCCTCAACAGGTTTGAACTTGTATGTCGCTGCAATTCATCGTCGTAAAAAGCACCTAACTGCAAGCATTAATAAGAAAAATAAGCAAAGTATTTTGATGTATACTTAAAGTTAACTTAAAAATATGTTAATTAGTCACCACTAACCTTTAGCAAATTGATATTTTAATTGTAAATTAAGTAAGAAAGAGGGAAAGCTAGATGAGATTCAATACATAAATCGTGGCTAATTATAAACAAAGGGCTCCAGCGTGCCCCTGGACACTGTGGCATCTGCACAACCATATGCTTGCCGCCTTTCAGGTGGAATTCAATTTAACGTCGCCAAGTTCCAGTACAATACCCTCCGCAGCACGATGTTAATGAGATCCTTCGACACACGCTGAAAATTCCATTTCGGTGGGCAATCGTTTGGAACGGTTTTACCCAGAAGAGCTCTCCGTACTCCCAGTTAGCTGGCTGAGGGGGCGGTCTCGCCATATCCATCATTTGTTTTTCCTTTATGGCCGAGGCACCTCCTTCTGTAATGATTAGGCCCGCAGCGAGCTGGTGTGTGCACTCTGGTCTCAGAAGCCTTTTAATTTGTCCAAGTAATCCACACTGGGCATACTGCTGGCCATTTTGATGATGGAGGCCATGTAATAAAGTTACATCAAAGCAGTGCATTTCATGATTTCTATGTAGGGAACTCATATGTGCATTAAATGGTTCACAATAACGCTTTCAGTCACGAGATCTTTTTTTGTGGCCTCGGTTTGGCTTCTTTCCTTGTTTCCTGGCTCTCAGCAGCAGGAATAGGTTTGAGATGTGGCGAAAGTCATACACACATTTTTTTTGCAAATTTATAATTGTAGACAAAGTACACTGTTAAGGTGATAGAAACCAATACTTAATCACACTGTCAAGTATAAAGACTGTCAGTATAGATATCCAATGGGAGAATTAAATAGATTCATATGTCACTGCAGGCACTTTGCCAGAGTGCATATTTCATTGCAATAGATCATTTCATATTACTTTCCCCTTCAGTTATTTGAATGGTGGTGATGTAAAAAATACTATTGTATGAGATATACGGCTCGAATATATATTGTTAAAGGCGGCATATATGTTTTCCAACACACGCCATTTTATTTTCCGCTCAATGTACACCAAACCATGCTGCAGGAACTAATCTTCCGGAGGTGACATGAAATTATTAATGTTGCATTCTTGAAAGAAAATAAATAACAACCTTAGAGTCAAAATAAATTAAAGAAGATGCTTTTTGCTGATTATTAGTGAAATTGCCCTTTAGGTCTTATATATTCCGAGTGTTTTTTTCAAGCACACAAACTATGTTGTAGGGTTCAGTATTTTATGTATATTTTAATAATTCCCTCTTCTGGAACAACACATTATGGACCTGCCCTTCCATTTCTTACGTCTCCAGGACAATCCCGACAAGAGGCTAAAAATGGGGCATGTGGCATTTACGATTACATGCAAATATTGGAATTTTAAATTAGCAGTCCACTCATATAAACTTAAAGAATGCACTTTTAAGTGGAAAAGGCTAAACAAAATAGTTTTATGCTAAAATCGTGTTCAACAATGAATTAATAAATCTTGCACTGTTTATTTTTGTCTGATGGACCCACAATGTTGTAGACAGAGGCAAGCACAATGAACTCAACATATGGGTTCAAGTCCCATGTCACCAATGTCACTGGCAAGTTGCTCAATCTACCATTGGCGGTATTGACTTTTTAAAAATGTTTGTAAATGCTCATTGTAGACCCCTGTGATCTATACATAGAATTAAACTTGCCAAAAACTATACAGAAATATTGCGGTCTAGCAAATATAGATTGCAGAGATGAAAGTCGATTGAACAACCTCGTCAAAAACTATCTGCCCTCTTCTGCATATTGAATAGGCTGAATAAGGTTAGCCGTTAGCTCTCCAACAGCGTCTCACTGAACCAAACGCCCTATCCATCCCGTGTCAGCTCCTTATTGTACAAAATCAAGTTTGCTGATGGAGTTTAATATCCAACGGCGAGTTTATAATTGGAGCAAATAAAAATGTTGTGACTATTTATTTATTATTTTCTGTTTGGAGTGGTAGAAAGTATAAAGGCACAAGCAAGACTGTAATAACAGAAAAAGCACACACTCAGCATTGTCATACTATATGTACCTATCAGCTTAATACAAATAATGCGTAAGTAGTGTACAAAAGCATGAACGATATTCATGATGGTTAAAGAAATGTGTAAAACAGGGAAAACTATATAGCACAAGTATTATTTTTCCAGGCATTTGTTACGCATGGAATTACACAATCATTCCCTATTTTATCAGAGAGAAGGCTATTTTTAATTGCTAAGTCTCTTATGGTTGGATAGGTGGGGGGTTGAGCATGTGTGCAGGTTCAGGTAGTATGGATCACTCGGGGTACGCCCATTTTCGACAGCGGGCTGAGGCCACTTAGTGAGAAATGTATAATAACCACATTACAGTGCATGAATCCTTCTGTACTTTGGGAGGACGTGTGTCTGCTGTAACATACACTTCATGCTGGAATACATCTTGATAATATAAGTTTGTCTCTTTACATCTATACTAAAAATTATTACTTTTTTTTTAAATCATTAAGTAGCTTTCATGTATCTGTTAGATAGCCACGTGTATTAAAGATCAGGTATCACAACCTGATGTAGAATAACTTTAAAAACTACCCGTCCAATTAAATGTAATACTCTAATTATAGCAACGTTAGCACAAGGGTCAATAGTGTACAGCCACTGTTGTATGAAGATTCTGCCTTTTGCATGGATAAGATGATTTTCTAATTAACCTCAGAGTAATGGCATAATCACGTGGAAAACTGTACAATTTAATTTGCCTGCTTGATGTAAAAAAACCATAATGAGCCGACGAACAGGTTAATGCTAAATTTTAGTACCCTGTTTTGTTTAAAAATGTCCAATCAATGTTAAATTGTGATGTATTGCCTAAGCTGGGCAGATTCCAATAAATCACGAGGAGAACAGCTGGGCCAGCTTATGTTTTAAGTGAGTTAGAGTAGCACATTTTGAAATTAATTAAACTTACTTCAGTCCAAAAAAGCAACTGCATTTTCCTTCAATCTGTTTGAATATTTAATACCCATTGACTTCAATGACATTTCTATGCAAAATTAATTGTTTTAATGTCCACGTTTTTTGCCAGACACATCAGTACATAATAAATGCATAACAACAGAGCATTTTTGATCAGGAACCAACCTGACAAATATTACAATCATCTATATTTTATTTTTTAAATCTGTATAAACGAAACATCTGCTGAACGGGTCTGACAAGGGCCCCAGGGGGTTGGTATAGAGTTTTCCAAGCATTGGGCCATGACAGGATAAAACCATTTGGGGGAAAAAGGTTGAAAAGACTTTTGAACAATCATATAGCAATATCCTAGAAAAGCCAATTCTCCAAGAGGTTTGAGATGTGATGTTCATAATGACCCCTCTTCTATAAAGCACCTATGTAATAAAAACATACCTAGAATCAATGATGTCTGTGCTTGATACACCATGTTTGATAAAGACTAATAACAGGTGAATTTGATGAAAGTTGTTGTTTTGTCTGAGGAAACGAATATTTTGTTAGCCCGTGGAAACGTACATCAATATATTACATTTTGGTTCAAAATGTAACAATTTATACACTCATTTTGGGAGACACACTTAAGTACCGAGGTAAAATGCAAATACATGGCAAAAACGCATGAAATACATTGTCTGGTGTATGTATGTATGTATGCCCCTAGCAGTGGGACTGATCAGACTGGTGCAAGTACAAAGAACAGCATGCCACTTGATGCCACATTATATACCCCACATAGCAGGCCTGCTGTCACTATCGTAACAATATCAACAGCATAATAGATCATAAGGAATAAAGAGAAAGGCTTCACCCTTTCTGGAAATAATACAGGTGTTGACATGTCCAGACACCAAAACGGCACATGTTATAAGGCATCAGGTTTGCAATAACCATGCATGCTTGTGGAAAAATAAGAATTGCTTTGAGAATGTATGGATTGTCTTTGAATCGGATTGGCCAACACCAGATAGCCGTCTGTATTGCCTTGTGTCACAAGTGTTACACCACATGTGGCCAAAAGGCAAACAGCTGTATTAGCACAAACGTTTGTGGTTATTGCAACCTTGATGCCTTGTAAAAGCTGTCTATTTCGTATTTTAATATATTAACACCTGCATAATTCAGAATTGCTTTCCAAAGCTGTTCTTCTGGGATAGCCGTGTTGAGCATTCCCCCTCTCCTTCGCAACGTTTTGCCTGCCACATCTTAGAAAAACCTAATCATGCCTCAATCGTTGGAGGCAAAACATCACGAAGGAGAGAGTGGCAGCGCTCAACATGGCTTTCGTGAAAGAACAGCTTTGAAAAGGGTAAAGTCTCTTCTATTTTTTGTGATCTGAATTCTGGCAAAACGGTTCCCATAGCATCTTCTACTTTGCGATTCTTCGAAGCACGATGGCTATCTTCTGGACATCGTTGTCTTTCAGCTCGGCTTAACACAGCATATCAAACCAAAGATTCTTAATATTTTATTAACAATATTTCAGAAAATTACATCTGCACCCAGGTAATGCATGATGTTTTAGATTGCATAGCTTGCATGTGTTTTATATGTGTGCTTTGTCATAAGCCAATGTTAAATAAAACCCTATATTCACAGATTATTAGAGGGGTGCAATTCTTCAAATTTACCCATATCGCTACACAACATATTTCAAGTGGATGCACTAAATGTATTTAAACCTACTGTATGTGTTTTATTCGGATATTCCAATTAACAAATGCGTATGCTCAGCTTCTTCAACAAAACAAATGTTTTTCTTTACTTAAAACTGAATTTGTGAATAAAACATGTGTTTAAACCCCATTCTAAAAGGCATTCCGATGCAAAGCTTTATCAGCAATGCAATGATTTTCAAATTCCAGAGTGCTGTATCTGCTACGAATTCCCCCGATGCCTGGTTATATCAGGCAAATGCAGTGTCCTCTAAGGAATTGCACATAATGAGGACCACGGTACAGAGTAGCAGTGTCAATAACGAAAAGAGGACATCTCAAAGACTGAAGAAACATATTCCAGCAAGACTCAGGATCAGTGGTTCTCAAACAATACGTCAATGGGGGCCTTGTAAGACAAGGCTGCGGAACGGCTGCCTCATCGATTGCAAAATGATGGACCTGTCATGCGTAGGCAACTGCCAGGGACCTTAAAAGTGCAATGATCCAACCTCACCTGAAATCACGACGAACACGGATGGCAGTTGTCACTTAAACGATCTGTCTGACCCAATCACCGCAATTGCATACAATCAGCCGCGCACCTACACGCTTACCTGTGAACATGTAATTGCAGCTTGAGCAATTTTCTAAGAACATAATTGTACTGCACAATTTGATTTATCAACGAAATGTTCATTTCCTCTGTTAATGGTTAGCAATTTGTTTAAAGATTTTAGCGTTGCATACTTGACAGAAACTGTGCTGATAATTGTCCTTCACGTTAAAATGCAGTACTTGTATATTCACTGTGAAAATGGATGGATGGATGTATATTCAGTATTTACATTTTGTACGTAGGCAATTTAATAAAATACATGCATTGAAAAATACATAAGTAATAAGTGCCAAGTGGAATTATCCACAAAGCTATATAATTTGTGGTCACATACAGTAGTGAATGCAGTGACACAATTCCTGATACAAGACGTGCAATGTGTGTGAGGGGCACTGGCTAGGACACTGTGCTAGATATTCTGTGACACGGGATCCATGACCCAGCCATTAATAACACCAGTGGGAATTGGTCCTGGGCCTCCAAATGTCAACTCCACCTTAAGTGAGTACCTGGTGTGGCATCTAAACATCAGCACTGGGAAATCAAATTAGTCACCTGAGTTACTGGCCACAGCACCCTCTTTGTGCGCTATGCTAGACTCAATAGGTACTTGCTAAGAGCCCGTGACCCAACAGTCTAAATTCATATACGAGAAATCCCTTTTTAAGTGTAAGTGCGATTTTAACTCGTAGAATCGTGGTGCGTACACACTTTTAAAATGTGCCCAGAAATGTTCTGCTAAAATTGCATGCATAGTAGCAGTTAAAACATTTTTTTTACATTCCATCAGTTGGAAGTTCCCCTCGAAAATATGAACATATATCGTATGGGTCCATGCACAGTGAAAAACGTATCTTGAGGAATCCAGCCGGCTTATCTTGCTGAGACAGCGATGGTGTAACAATGGCCGTCTAATGGAATTACTTATGACTTGCTGGGCTCGGCAGTTATGGGCATGTTGGGTAATGGAATGCGTTGCAGGTACAAGGGCTCGTGTGCTGCTGTTGCGAGTGCTAGGGAAATTCTTGGCACTTGCTTCCCGACTGTGTGCAGCTTTTACAAAGATGCCACCTGCAGTGCCATCTTGGAGGTAAATCACAGAGAGGAGCCTCTGATCTCATTACATGCACAGTAATCGCACCGCAGCCTCTGTCCAATGTATGACAGCGAGATCTGTCATTTAAAAATCTAAGACCTGGTTATATGGGTAGCCCAATGCAACCTTTAGCATATTTGCACTCACTTACGAAAAACGTGCTTTTTATGTATATCTGCTTAAGTGAAAGGTGCAGTCCTGGAAATCCACTCATGCCACCCTTGTCAGCAGGGCTTCCGCCAGAGGGAATATTAGAAATCTCCTCTAGAGGATGTTTGGCCTACTCTTCCACGTTGGACAAACATCTTGGAAGAGGTGAGTACCCACGCTTTACACACCACCACCAATGACCTGATGGTTGATTAATTGTAACGTACATATTTATAACTGATGGTTGGAAAGAGATGGGGGAGATTTAAAAACGTGTACAGACGGCTAAGAGTCAACCACCAGACTGGGAGGTGGAACCAGCGATCTCAAGATTAGAAAGTGCAATGTTCTTTTACACCGCAGCAGCATTCACGCACGGTAATTCAACTGTTGGGAATTGCAATGAAAATATGTATCTTCTTCTTTGCGATTCTTCAAAGCACGATGGGCAGCTTCTGGACATCGTTGTCTTTCAGCTTGGCTTCGAAGTGTTTGGTAGAATTCGCAGGCAACACCAAGTATTACCTGACAGGGGTCGCGACGTGAACGCTTCTACCTTGACCCCCAAAAAAAATATGTATTATTAGCCCAATTACAGGTGTGATGTTTTTAACGGTATATTGTAAATTGCAATAAGAAGAGCAATTAGCAACTGCATAGGAAACTGAATTATGAATACACAGCACCTTATACTGTAGGAACACGTGCACTTAATACGTGAAGATGATGGGTGGCGCTATAAATATTGTAAATTTGTCTCCGGAAATATTGGCCTCGAATTGTTGACAAATCTAAGCCAAACAATGTAAAAGTAAGTCAGGCTATAATGGTTGTACAGACGGCTAAGAGTCATAAATCTGAGCTTCCCCATGTTATTGGTGCAGCTTCATTATTCGCATGAAGAACAATGCTCAACTGCACCAGCAGTATTAAGGCATCATCAAATATTTAATGTAATCGTGCAGCCCTGCAATGTGTTGGGCCTCCCTGCAGAGGGCTCTTCCACGAGAGGGAGCTCTAATGAGCCCCTGTATAGAGTATTGGCCTACTCTTCCATGTAGACCAGAAGGCTTGAAAGAGGTGGGAGTATCCATGCTGAACCCTACCACACACAGCTTGATTGCAAGTCGAGTGGGATAACCATTACACCATGACAGCAGCTTACACCAAGGACAGCATCCACTTTTTATAGTGATACAAGCCTGTGGTGCCTATAAAATGATATGAGATTTTATCATTTTAAATTCATTATTCTGATGTCCGCTTTGACTTAAGCGACACACATCGATTTGAGAGCGAGTTTGTGACGTTTGACAACATTTCAGGTCTAATTATGTCGGATGTGTTTGGTTTGTGCTGCTGCATATTCCTCACGATTTTGTAAAAAAAAACGACTTACAAGAAATCCCGGACAACCTCAGAGTAGAGTCGCTGCTTCTTCGGATTAATGGGAGCCAGTTGAGGTGGTTCGGGCATCTGGTAAGGATGGCCCCTGGAAGGCTCCCCCGGGAAGTCTACCAGGCACGGCCCACTGGACGGAGACCTAGAGGCCGAGCCAGGAAACGCTGGAGGGATTATATCCTTCGGCTGGCCTGGGAACGCCTGGGAATCCCCCAGAAAGTGCTGGAATCTGTTGCTGAGGAAAGGGATGTCTGGTCCACTCTCCTTGGACGGCTGCCACCGCGACTCTCATCAGGACAAACGGTTTAGAAAATGGATGGATGGAAGAAATATGTTGCATAATGGTTACGTTTCAAATACACAGTTCAAGCAGTTTTGTACTAATAATTGTTTTACTAATGGTAAAGACCTGTCTGGACATCCTGTATATGAATAACGTGCCATTCAACATGCATTTAGATCTAAAAATTATAAAAATTAAAAAAACATAACAACATGACTCTGCAACATGCTTTGCAACTTTTTGCAAATTAAGTACATTATCGTTTAATGAATTCCATATTTTTAGTGTGACTGTCTGTACGTGTCGTAGATACCCTATTATCAGTGTGAAATTGCAATAGCAACCAACACTTTTTGGCGAATTCATACCTTACTCGGCAAATAATTTGAAAAAGTGCACTGGAGCTAATTGCAGAAAATTGAGGCCACCACATTTTTTTATTATTTTTAATTAAACACAAACACTACAAAGACCTTGCATTAAAGCCACTATGAAGTAAGGAAATGTATATTTTATTGGGTCTATTGAACATTTTTTTACGTGCACGATCATATCCAGTGTATTATCTCTTGTTAACCATGATATGTGCGAGAAGTGGAAAATTTCATACATTATTTGTTAAGCGCCTCAAAGGAGTTAATCTTTCATTTGCCTGCCATGCAGAACAGCGCGCTCATTTTTAGGCATTTTTTACGCCACCAAATCTCGTTTCCTTCCCCAAGGCTAATCCTCCAAACAACTGGCGAGCCTCAAACTCACCATCTGTTCTATTAGCGATAATGCTCTGCCGATCTAGCCGGCGTAATAACACGCTTTGCCTGCAGCCTTCCAGTAATTCCAGACTTATTTTCCCTCCTTTGGACATTTAAAACACCAGGGTATTGTCTTTAAGCCACTGGGGGTCACAAAGTCCACCCACAAAAGGAGATTGGCCAATTTGTTGCCCACGGGCATGCATAATGAAAATGTTTGGTCAGAATTATTGATCTAGTGGTACAAAGGATTAAAATAAAGTTATACCGGATAACCAAAGGGGTTCTCACATGGCATAACTCATGAGGCTTAATTAGCAAGATACTCATTAACAATCATGTTTATGATTGATTGTTTCCACGAAAAGGTAACGTATTCCAATCCTCAAATAGTGGTATTTATGAAAACGACACAATACGTCCACATGTGGTGGTGAACTGATGACATCCATCAGCTGAGAATAAGTGGCTCTAAAAGACAGAGAGATTCGCCATGGCCATATATCACCCTCCTCTAACACAGGGGTTCATAAGCTTTTGCACCTCAAGGCCCATTTGGCTACTTGGGTATGGTCTCCGTGGACCACTGATGTGTCGCGACCCACTGGTTGAGAATGAGAGCCCTAGGACAATTAAAGAGTATAGCAAGTAGGTCGCATTGTATTGCTAGAATAGCTTTAACTTGAAACGTGCCCAGTATTCACTCTCTCGAAGAGAGAGGATGATTTAGAGCAACATGATTGGGTGTTCTCTGGGCCCTTTGGTTCCTTTCCCCCGACCCTGCATGTGTTTGTTTGTATACTGAATGCTGCTTAAAAATGAGCAATACACAAATGCAATCACATTGTAGAGTCAAGATCCATATGCATCAGGTTCAGTTTATGATTTAAGATGTTTTCATCTGAATAGTTATGATTCTGGTCCACTCTCCTTGGACTGCTGTCACCGCGACCCTCACCAGGACAAGCGGTTTAGAAAATGGATGGATGGATGGATAGTTATGATTCCATCCAATAAAATGGAATCAGTGCATTATGTCAATTGGTTTGTCAATCGTTGCGCAATGAGAATGTTGGTACCCATTCCAAAAATGAAAGTTACGTATTTTTATACATCAGCATTTCTGCTGTTTTAATGGTTTCTTACATATGCACATGCTAAATTTCATAAATATTCATACAGTTATATATATATATTACTATAATGTATAAGAAAACCTCCCTATTCTCCTCCCCTGAGGGGAAAGTAATGCTAAATTCATGAAACATCACATGAACTAAAAACAATACAAAAAAGAGAATACACCAATTTCAAAACACACCTATTGATAATTGGTTACCCATATCTACATTTACAAGCAAAGAGTTTGGTAGAATGCCTGCATGAAAAAATGCAATTAAAAACATCCCTCTAATAAAACTCCCTCCAACCACAAATTTATTATTACTCTATCAAAGCAACTGGAAATATTTCACAGTGTAAGTGGCCATGGAAACATGGATACTGATAATGGCTTTAGTCTGAGCAGTGGTTTACTTTGAAGACACTTCACACTCCTAAATGCAATTGATATGCTTAATGCGCTTATATTTTTCCCCACAAATTTCCATACGACTCTTGTGCTGAACAAGACAATGGTGCGCCAACAGACCAGTAAACTCATACAAATCACTTTTGCAGTTAGAAATGTGAAAGCAAAAGAGCTCGTAAAATTACTTTAAATGATTTCTGGTGCCGAACCATTATGGAAACCGCCCGTGTGCATTTGTGCATTTTTTCCTGTTGTAATATACACTTTAGTACTTTGAAGTTACTCATTGGGTTGCTGCACCCGAGAAGTAGCAATTTCTTAGCAATCATGCACTTCCCAGAAATAGATGAATATTCGATTACGGTAAAATTATTCCTGCAAAGAAAGCGCACCAACATTTTTTTTGGATAATTTAGTCTGTTACAGCACCTTTTTTCCCCCGGCACACATTGGGGCTGTATTCACCGAACCAAATGTGACGTTTCCAGGCAGCTGCACTTAACAGTTGGTTGTACAATCACGACCGTGTGCCAGTCCATCCTTCACACCCATGCGTGTGACCTCTAAATGACACATGCTGGTGAATGGATCATACCAACTGCCGATTCGCATTGCAGTCCATGTATCCAATTTGTATTTGGATGGTGCAGTCTATGAGATTTACGTATGGACAGTAAAGACAGCAAATGTCACTGCATTGAGTGGGTATGGACAGCAGTTGCTGCACTACCGTCGCAGTCACGCTGTGGTGAGGCATTGTGCTATACTAGCTTGAGGAAGCTTAGGGATTTATCTAAGTAATACATGGTGGATGGTACGCTGCGAGCAGTGGTTAGAGCATGACACCTCCATATGTTCTGTTGCTCATTCTCCACGGTGTCACTGTGTGATGTTATGGTTTAGGGAACGTCAAGGTAGCTTTAATTTTTATTTCAATAGATTTCTAAAGGGATTTTAATTTTATCTGCGCCATTGCTAATATGTTTATAATTCCAGTTGGACCTTTAAACCTGCACATGGTAGTGTTTGTGCGCCCATAGCGATCTTTGGGGCGACCTGTATAAATCCACATATCTGTCGTGGCAAGTGTAACCTACAGCTTGTTCAACTCAAATGTGTCCAGAAATGATCAACCTTGTTAATGGGATCAAAATTGTGCACAGTACTATATGCCTGTCAAATACCACATCTCTTAGGACATTATGTCTATACACATTCATTCATTATCAGTACCCGCTTAAGCCTATGCTGGGTCGCGGGGGCTAGAGCCTATCCTGGCAGACACAGGGCACAAGGCAGGGCTTTACCCAGGATAGGATGCAAGTCAACCGCAGGGCACCGGGGGCAATTTTGACAAGGCCTTCCTGCAATGATGCGGTAGCACTACTCACTGCACTACCACGCAGCCGACATTATATATTGTTTTTAATAAGCATGTCGGATGTAATATCGGTTTTGATTGCAATTGGGTTTAATGAGATGTTTGCGTGAAAAATAAATCAGAATCAGTTTCAATATGATTTGTGGAAGGAAAAAAACAAATTGAATCTTGATGATTGTATCAACAGAGCATAAATCATGTGACTCGATCAACATTGGGTGAACTGATTGGACCATGTCTGATCAACAAATTGGATAAAACTTCTTTTATGTATTGATAACCCACTCAATTTAATCGTGCAGAGTTCTAATGAATTAAGAAACATCTGGTAAACATCATTCGTTTCTCAGCATGTGTACATTTAAAATAGTTCACATAATCCATAAGCAACTTAGTGAAGGGTATTCAGTTATCCCTCTTGAAGCCTGCAATTAACGTATTATAATATTGCTCATATCAAACATTGAAATATATCACTCAAAACATATTTTGCAATTATAAAAAATAATAAGCCAGTTTGAATTTGGACCTGGCACCTGTGTATTGTACTTCTAACCTAAACCCTGAATGCTAATTCGCCAGGTCACAATACCAATGGTTGTGAGGGAATATTGTTTACATCCAATCCAGTCTATCTGGATTGGATTTTACTGCTGAGATGTTGGTACTGAGGAATCGTAGATCAGATTAGGATCAGGAGAGGATTTGGGTTGTAATCGCTGACCAAATACTGTGAGGTCTCCTTATAACTAAACTGTGCACCCCTCGGAAACAAGCAATGGAAGATGCCTTGAGGAAGAAGCATGTGACAAGTGTCTCATTTCCATCATGCAACAGCATATGACTAAATATGACAAATTTACGGTTAAATGTAAACGCATAAAATAAACAATACTTCAATACGTTTGCGGACAACAAATTTCAATACACATTTACTTTAAGAGACCGCGGGACACCTATCATTGTTTTTCTCCATCACCTCTGCATTTCATTGCTTTTGTCAGTCTTTATCACCACACATACGGTAGCCTTGCTAGACAACAAGATGAATGACTTATTTTCCAGTCTGTCAAGTATCAACACAGAAAAATAGGCAGGTATTATTTCAACCTCGTTCGACTCACGTTGCCATTATAGTACAGTGACAAAAAAGTATAATGGGTTAATATGATCCAGAGTGATGAAATACATAAACTGTAAATGCAGTCGTTAAAAAGAAAGAATATATATTTTAACACGATCGGGGGAATTCTTTGAAACAGTCAGTTTACAGTTTCTCTGCGCTAAAAAAACCTGCATGCACATGTGCCATGCCTCATTAGGTGGCTCATTTATTCCCCGCGTTCCCTGCTGCACATTGAAGAAGGTCGACATGGTGGTAATCAATTAAAAAAAACGGGTGTTCCTGCTAATCGGATCAGACCACTTGGCATAACAACATCAGTTGCTTAGTGAAGAGACACTGCAAGGTACTGTTTTGAGCAAATGTGCCATGGCAGTAGCCAATCCGGCGGCTTGTTGAAATATTTAGGTCCGTGCTG
Source organism: Geotria australis (assembly GCA_036362915.1). NCBI lineage: Eukaryota > Metazoa > Chordata > Hyperoartia > Petromyzontiformes > Geotriidae > Geotria > Geotria australis. Next base: position 6,276,455 of record JAZEWU010000006.1, on the reverse strand, counting down.
AATTTCCGTGAATGAGAAATTAGCCAACATTTTTTTCCATAGATCTTCTCTAAACAAGTAGCTTATGTTCGTGTGATGATGCCAATCTCACTGAACTGCTGAAAATTGTGTCTCTGAGGTCCCATTACCACAACATGCAGATTCTGTTGGCAGCACTGCTACTGCAATAACGCTACATTTATAGGATTACATTTGCACTTTACAAACCTATTTTAACCATACTGTAGGAAAGGTGTTGAATGTATGACATCTATCTAGTCACCTCCTTTATTAAACACATTCTCAGCCTCTCCATTAATTTATTTTCAGCTCTCCTTTCTCCAACTACGGTCAAATTTATTTTGATCAGTATGCAATTAATATGTTTAAACACCGCTGGAGTTTAACATCTCATCTCATCTCATTGTCAGAAACCGCTTAACCTATACAGGGTCGCGGTGAGCCGGAGCCTATCCCAGCAGACACATGGCGCAAGGCAGGGCTACACCAAGGATGGGACGCCAGTCCATCACAGGGCACCGGGGGCAACTTAGTCCGCAAGCCAATTAATCTATGCAGTGGCATGTTTTTAGACTGTAGGAGGAAACCGGAGTGCCCGGCGAAAACCCACACGGACACGGGGAGAACATGCAAACTCCACACAGAAAGGCCCGCGAGCCGGGATTCGAACCCAGGACTTTCTTGCTGTGAGGCGGCAGCGCTATTCACTGCGCTACCTTGCCGCCCTCGAGGTCGTTAAAAACCTATTTAGTTTGCTAAAAGAAGTTGCATTCCAATTATCATTATTGTTTTGAAGTATGCATCTGAAATATTGCATATAGGCCAGTTGCTAATCAAATCCCATTTAATTCTCGACTACAAAACACCAGCGTATATGAACAAACTAACAAGGCATACTGCCACCATAGTATACTCATTTTAGCCCATTCAATATTGCCATTGTAATCCACTATCAAATACACACGGTAAGGTGGCATGCAAAGAAATAAATAATATAACAATCACACGAAATTATATGTGGCCTGAAGCCAAGTGGCATGGTGCTATAGCAACAAATTAGCTTTAAACTTCACACAGCTAGAGCAAGCTGCTACATGAATGGAGCTGCCAAGTACACATAAGGGAGGTCCTTTGATGCTCTCGAGAACTCTGTGCTGGAATCCTCTTGGTTGGGTCAAAGGGATTCTGAAATTACCAATTGACTGAAACACCTCACTCCACTTTTACGGGCACATTGCATAAATTTAAGCAAGCATACAGCAAATAATTGTTTTATGAAATATGCTTGTGCATTAAAGACTTAAAACAGATTGCAAAAAATGAAATGTTCATGGGACAACAATTAGATTAGCTAATGTGTACACTATATAAGATGCAGCGTCCCACTTAGAGCATTGGTATGGGAGAAGGAACTGAGGTTGGGCTGTGGAAGAAATAAAATATAAATGCTGAAAATTGTGCACCTTCATCGTAAAAAGGTTCCCATTAGCAGTAATGGGGCATTTGCCCACTCGAGCTAATTTGTTCCTTCTCGCTGTGAATTGTGCCTGCGAGTCACTGCAGGGATCGCTCTCCCATAGGCCTGATCACGCAATCACTTCATTACAAGGGAAGGTTTCTCCAACACGACAAACTACATACTACACTTATCTCATGCAACATAATGGACTACAACCAGTGTGCATATGATTGATTATTTTAAGGGGCCGCAGCTTAAGAAAATTATAGATTGTGTATGCAAAATAAGTGTTTATGATGGTATTTCGTACTTGGCAATAAAGTCAAAGGGTACCGTTTTCATTTGGACAAAACAGGCTGCTAGGTATGTGATGCCATCAATAAATAAAGCAGTAGTGATGAACTTTAATTAAACATTAGGTAATATTGATCTTGTGATATTTAATGCCGTTCAAGCAGTGGAGTGCACGTAATTTAGAGCTGCGAATGGGGCTGGGGGTAAAGAAGTGAACATTTATATTTTACATGGTTATCTTGGGCATGGTGAAGCCGTGGTGCAATGGTTACCACAATGGGCTCTGAATGTGGTGATCCCAGTTCAATTGCTGGTCACGACTAGCCTCAGTAGTGAGTGATAGTCCCAAACAATTCCTGGCCACTTCAACTATTTATACTGATTAGCCTGGTGAAATCTGGTTACAAAATCCCCACAAACAACATGGTACTGGTAGGCCATCATCCTGCAGTGGTTTGACAAATGTCCCTGGGAAAACAATATTAGTGTTTAGGCTGAAAGAAAGAATTACATACGCTTGGAAACCTGAGTTCATAAAATGCAACAACAGGGATACACAAGTATTTTGGTGTATTGGGCTGATTGCTCTGAAATTAACATTTGCCTCCTAAGTCATTCAGCCAATTAATATTTGTCAACTTAAATAGCCCACGTTTAATTTCACCAACATTAATAAAAGTATAAAAACACAAGCAACAATATCTTGTAAAAAGTATAAATTAAAACGTTTACAAATCAGGTGTTGAAACTGTCAACATTTTTTTTTTCTTTTGATATAAAATTGACAACACAGAATGTCCAGATAAAGTAGAAATATGCACCACTTTCATCCAAAGAATACACTGATTTATACTCTTATTGAAGCCAAGTCTATATACTGTCACATGTAAATCTCCAATGTTGGCTCATTCGCTTTCAGTCTGGTATCATTGCCATCTAAATTATACCTACACATGTCAAGTATTCATACTACTTCCTTTTTTATTATCTCTCGAGCTATGTACTGTCTAATTCCATTACTGAGGTTGCCTTATCCCAAACATTACTTCTAGGTAAATTCTGCATATATGTCCATTTCATGTATTGCTATGAGGATTAAACACCAGACTTTGGTATATGTTTGTTCTGCATAACATTTTTGTCAGTAACAATTTTTATAAGACATGTCAAGGATTTGCAATGTGCGATAGTTAAATGCATTTTAAACAGCGGATTGGAAATGCGGCTGTGTTAATAGAGTTACATTTTTCAAAAGTGCTATGAACATCTTCTGGTTTTCCTCGGTATTTAATCTATCTCGTTATAATCTATCTCATTTAAGACACATCACGATGCCCATTTCAAAACTGTTACATAATATTAAGCTTTGTCAGGTAAAGTAAAATAACATAAGTAATATAAAATTATAATACACATCAAGAAAGTTGCTGACAAGTGTGTTAAGATAATTACTCAAGGTGGGGTTTTTGACACTGAGCACATTTCGAGGTTGGGCAAGTTTCAGCTTGTACTAAAACAACATGGCATAAACAAATTGAGTAATAATAATAATAATCTAAATTTCTAACGCGCGCATATTCTCCGGGCGCGTTGCACCCGTTGATTCGGGTAAGCTAATATAACCTCACAATCGGGGGTCAAGGTAGAAGCGTTCACGTCGCGATCCCTGTCAGGTAGTACTTGGTATTGCCTGCGAATTCTACCAAACACTTCGAAGCCGAGCTGAATGACAACGATGTCCAGAAGCTAGCCATCGTGCTTAGAAGAATCGCAAGGAAGGACCTCACAATCTATGTATGACAGAGTAGCTAATAAAAAAACTAATCTTGAGCTCTATAGTAGGTTTGGTAGACGTTTTGTGATAAACTGATAATCACTTTTGGATTGGATTATCGGTTACACATTTCTAGTACAGGTAATGAGATCCTGTGCAATTTTAGTAACAAATGCACCGATTAGCAGGCGCAAACGTTCAAATCACACAGCCTCATTGCTCATAAATTACCAGGTGGTATGGCCCGATAAACAAACACACCGAGCGATGATTATTTTGTCTTGTTAGACGTTTCAACAATCCTCTTTAGCCATAATCTATCCACTGCTGGTTCAAGGACTCCCCAAGCCGATATAAACTCTCATGGTCCTGCATTGTAACATTCCACTTAAACACGCACACACAAGTTGACTTAATTGCACCATCTTCTCAGTGAAGGTACCATCAGGTACAGTCCCTCCTTCGGCTTCCACTCCATCATTATCTCGACCACCGGCCATCGTCCCTTTAGCAACGTGTCCTGCCCTAGCCCACCTGCTTGCGTTATCAGTTTGAATCATTCCATTAACCAATGTCCTTTAATCCGTGTGTTCCTTTCTTTTCCCTCAGTTCCAGGCATGCATCTCTCCATGCTTCTTTGCACAGTGTCATTGCAGGTTATGTATTCTGATTAAAAAAGGGATTATTTATGCTCACTGATTTGCTGCTTTTCATTAAGTCTCCGAATTCGCTAAAACTCGCTCTCGTCAGCCTCTCTTTGTCTACATTGTGATTGCGGACTGCTTACACATACTCTGTTGTGTGTTTTTAGTTGTGTGTTTCTGCCAGATATCACCAGTTTTAATGAACTTATAGCTGACCTCAATTTTACTCTGAATAACGTGGGCCCAACTTTGCAACGTTTGCAATTTGCCGCACATTTGAATATGTGCAGCAAACCATTTAAAAAAAATATTTTTTGCACGAGATTATTGGTACCTGAAAGATTTTTTATTTTTTTTTAGCAATCAAAGCTCTCAATGCATTTGATTTCAGATGGGTTAAAAAACAACAAATTCTCAATGCACGGAAAATACACAATATACTTACAAGTAAAGCTTGAACATTTTCCCAATTTTAACCAAATGTCACTGTTATTTAAACACACGTGTGCTGTTTTAAGCATTAAAATATATCTAGTTTGCACTCTGTTGGCATGCAAGAAGATCCTGGTTTTTTTTTGAGCGCTCGATGTCTTGCGGTGTATGACCAATTGGGCCACAACATGCCCCACGACGGTATGCTATTGCCAAGAGCATCGAGGGATCTTTAATGTCCTCAAGCAGATGGGACAGATGGCTTAAAGTCCTCTCCAAAGAATGGTATGTTCTTCAACACTACACACTGTATTGGAATTCCAACATTTGGTGCGCATACATTCGGAAACAAAATGTAATGCTGATATTGGCAAAAAAATCAGTTTCACCTTGTTAGGCAAGGAATTTCATTTTTAAAAAGCTATTACATAAAATTATATTTATGTACAACACATGTAATAACATGCCATTTTGTAAATTAAATAGTTGTTAACTTCAATCTCGCTGTTTCTTAAAACCTGAGAAAAGTGAAAACCTATGTTACAGCGAAACCTATGATGTAGATTTTCTATAAAAGTTCAATAGCTTCGAGAGTTATACTTTGTATTGTTCTCCTTCGACTACAGTGAAATAATCCACAATTGTTTTTGTTTTAGTGTGTCAAATATGATGATTAAAGATACCTTGTTCAAGAACTCAACTCTTAAACAAACAAAGAAGAGCTCTAAATATTGACATGGTTAACTTGCTAAATGGAATCTGCAAAGTTTTGCCTTAATATTAAATATAATCAACAAATTAACTTCAAACTGGAAGCCTCCACTTAATTTTCAGACAAAGACAGAGCAATACTAGTACTTCCCAAGGCTATGTTGCTAAAGAAGATGGAAATATTTTATCATTGTAATTTTATCATTTAAAAGTCAACTCTTCACCAACTCACAACAAACCGACTGAACAAAATTAGATTATTATTATTATTGCTATTCGCTTTCAATTGTTTTCCAAAATAGGTGTTTTTCTTTTAAGCATGCGTCTCTTACATTTACTTTCGTTAAGAACTACATTTCGTTTTGAATGAACCCTTCAGGTTTGTACAAAAAATGCCAACACGCTGTTCCAAATGTTTAATGCTAAAAGGAAAAAGGTTATGTCGAAGGAATTAGAAGATTCTCTGCCCCCCATCTCTTCATGTCCATGTTGGACAAAACAGCAGCCTTGGAAGATTTAAGCGCTAAGTTAAGAGATAGAAAGGAGACCTTTGCGGACATTTGGAACCCGTAGATAAATAATGTTAAAAAAACGGATTAATTAATTGTCTGATAACATCATCATATATAGGACCCAGTGTCTGGCAAATGTTGGCTCCGGCTAACCGCGTGGGTGCCTTCAACCCTCCCCCGCCAATCTACGGTTTCTTCCTGCCTCCGAGTCATTCTCGCTTTATATTCTAGCTTCCGGAACCATTCTGTGATCTCTACCTGTCGAGCCAGATTGCGCAACCCCACCGCCTGCTCGCATCATCATTCTCACCTTGTACATTTGTTCTTCCTCCCCCATCCCAGCTCTTCCCCTTTCTTTCCCTTCCTCTCCCCCATGAGGTCGAAAAAACCCTTTTATACAAAACCCCATATCCTAATAACGCACGTACAATTATAAATATTGGATACTTTTGGTGTGGTCTTTATTGAACTGGAAACAAAAAAAACCGATTCTGATGTCATATTTCATCCAAATTATTCTCTCCGGTAGTAAACAAAAGTTAGATTATGCTATATTTTTTCATTAAGCTGTTGATGCATCGCCATACTGCATGAAGTGGGTGTTTTTTTACTATTGTAAAAAAATCTGTAATTTTGAAAAAATAAATACATTAGTGAAGTACAGTATTTTATCTTGTGCCTCAACACTTCTGGCAATGTAGTCTCATAAACGATATTGTCTTCGACAAAGACATATCCCTATATATAAGTTCCTTCAAATTATTGTTTGTGCCACGAGACAGATCCAATTTTTTTTTATAAAAAAAATAGCATAAACTTTTTTCAAACTCCATACAAATTCATTTATTATAAGCTATGTGCACAAATGTTGTACGTATGAATCCCTCGCTCTGTAGATGTACAAGCAAAAAACTAATTTCCTCCAAGGCCTTCCCATTCGGGATTACGGACATTTTTAGAACTAAACCGCTTATGCGCAGTAGAAAAACCAAACTCGCTCGACCATAAAGTGCATATGTAGTGTACAGGGTGTTTGAAATGTACTGTCGAGATAAGCATATTTTTTTAAACAAACCTTATACAAACCCGCATTTTAAAAGTTAGGTGTATATATTTGGTATCGATGAAAAGCCCTACATGTGTCTATGTGCAAGAACGTTCAGTTTATTTCCATGACCTCTCCTTGGGGAGTTCTGAGCGTTAAACCAAAACGCACTTATGCGCAACACTGAAAAATCTGTTCACAGCGAGGCAAGTCCCATACGCACAAAACTAGAAACATTTCCACTTAGGAATGTAATTTAAATCAGGAGATCTCAACATTTTTCACCTGAAGGCCCACTTGTGTATGATCTCCACGGACCACTAGGCGATGCTCGTAGCCCAGGGATGGGTCGAAGAGCCACTTGTTCAGAATGCCGGCTTTAAGTAAAGTGTTGTGTAAAAAACAAAGTTCAAATACACAGCATTCGTGTTTATGTTTGCAAAGTAGGCGTTCCTGGGCTTCAGTAATTGAAGGTGTTGTGTGAAGTGCTTAATAGATTACGTGCGTTAGGAAAGGCAACGCTTTTTTCCTTTCACCCATTCCAATAACCGAGGTCAATGAAGACAGTAATTATGGAGGGCGAGCGGAAGTGTGTAATTAGACGTCAGAAGCACAGCAAACGTGGTTGTCAGCAGCCAGCTGCTCCACTGGAGGGCACATTTGCTTCCTTTTTGCACTGAAGTTTATATGCGTTTGACTATTTATCAGCAGGGAGCACAGAAGATGTCACTACAAGAAGACATTTTGATCCATATCTTGTCAACATGGGATATTCAATGTCAATATTCAAGCACCGATTGTTTTTAATTCACTAGCTGCATTCATAAATCCAAGACAATCTTTGCAATGCTGATAAATGCAGTCCATGTCCAAAGGTGCCATTACATACACACATGGGACAACGAACAGCTTCAACCACCTAAACAGTCGCGTTTAATGCATTCATTTTAACGGCTGCGCTGTGTATATCTCCCTCTGTTGCGTTCTTGGGTGGTACTGCATGTTGTTCGGTGTGATGTTCGATGTTTTTGCATCAAGCGCTGAAAATTCACTTCTTGAAGAACCTCCGAGCACATGCAGTGAGACCTCTAACATTACACCAAACATGCAACACAACCAGAAATCACACCTCATGGATGTGCGACTTTTTCCGGTTTCCAGTCACTTTTGTCTTTAAGACACTGCACGAAACAAAGTTCCTTTTTTTTTTACTGAAATAAATTGAAAGTCAAAGGGTTGAAGTGGCTTCACTTTGCCGGCGGACTAACTGGGAGGGCCACGTCTTATCTCCAGTACATCCCCCACATCAAGGACGACCAAATACACCAAACTCCTATCTGTCCTGTCGTATGTAAAGATTACAGCATCGATTGTGCGGGACCCCTGTGACCCCCCGAGTCCAGCCCACCAAGTCTGATCGGAGCACCCCCTCTGGCTTCTCCGGTTCCTCTTTATCTGGAACAAAACAAGAGTGCCGGTGGCGTCAACACAACGTGCAGCCTTTAATAGGGTCTGAAGTGTCACGCCTGTCATGCAGGAGCAGAGGAATAATGAGATGTTTGACTCCTGCCCTTGGGTAAGAAGGGCAGCAAGGTTGTGCGGGAGGTGATACACATTTATTTTTAAAACTTTCACTCATATAATATTTATAACCATACTATTTCTCATATACACACGCGCACTATGTGACACACACGCTAAGTGAGTGTGGGAGCTTGCGTGTGTGTGTGTAAGTTCTCCTTTTTTATGATTTTACACGATGAACAAGGTAATGTATTTGAAGGGGGCCGCGGTAAATGTAAAAACGTATTTTTGCTTAAACGCACTAGGCTTCTAAAGTACAAACACAAATCACTTGCAGTGCCAAAGTGACAATCCTCAGGCGCATGTTACCCTTAACCCCTTTGGAAAAAAAACATTTACAATCTGTCACGTTCACATATTAACGTTTTAGCTCTCACTGCTGCTAAACCCGTCACAGCGTCCACTTAATCCGATGCTTAACTAAATCCGATTTTGAGATCCTACAAGCTGGAATCACAAACCACTCTATATAGCCACTTGTGACAAAAAAACACCCTTAAACAGAATTTGATTTTCCGACAGCTTATGATGTAAAACTTTCTTGCCTCAGCCGATATTTTTTAACAGCTTCCCAAAGCTGTCTAAGCTATGAGGCTTGCTGCTGATCACCGTCCGCGGTGGTAAAGCATTTGCCACGGGGCAGAGTGCGGGACGTCTTGTGTGTTTCTAAAGGTAATTACCGACCGGAGGGGCTGAGGCACTGCGAGAAGAAGTGGCTTGGGATAGTAGGTGGGTGGTTTTACAGCACTAGCTTGCTGCCACAAGCCACTGTTAGACAATATTTGACAGCCTTAGGACAGGCGGGAGCGTGTGGAAAAACTGCTAAGGCGCTGCAACAGTTCACGGTCCACTGAGGGCAGACAGCAACAACCGGGCAAGGGATTGAAAAAAAAACAGGGATGTGAAGAAAAAGGGAAATAGATATTTCTACGGCGAATCTATCTCCTTTGTGCTGTCTCACTTTCTGCTAATACCACTTTCTCTTATCTCATTCTGTCCGGCTATTTATCTCGCTCTGTCTCGTTTCTGTAATCGCCCATTTTGTCTCTCAATGTACGTCTTCCCTTTTTTCTTTCCCTGTCTCGCTGCATCCGTGAGTTAGAAAGGAACAGGAGATTGCAGGAGAAATACTCACACAGAGGCACGTTCCATTCTCCTGCTGACTACACTGAAATGCTCCACGGAAAGGAGCAGCCAAGATAAGAGTACTGGAGGCTAAACAGCATGCGGTATAACAGCAAATAGTGAAACGTATAGCCGTTAATTAAACACACACGCGCGTGATGGTTACTTATTCCTGGTAAGTACATATGGTGGAATAAAACTGAATGGAGAGTAGATAGATAGATGTTTATTATTACAGCCGAAAAGTACCTAGAGTGGGATAAGTAAGGCCACTACAAGCGATGTAATATGTCACCTGTAATTTCCAATCGGTGGTGAGGTTATGATGAGATCAGAGAAGCGTGGGTATACGACTGAGAGCGCTAATTGAGGGACTAAGCAAAGCACAAATCCACAATAAGCAAAGTGGTAAAAGACTTTTGTAATATTCAAATAAACACCCATACCATCAATTAATCAATTTTCAAACTTACGCTTTTCCTGCTGAGGGTCTCGGCCGCAGCATGCTGAGTATGGTGGGGCAGACCCCCCTTTTCCCTAGAGATAGGCATCAGATCCTGGGGGATTCCCAGGCATTCCCAGTCTAGAGACACAGTCAGCCAGCGTGTCCTAGAGACAGACTCAAGCTCGTCCTCTGGGATTCCCAGGCGCTATCAGGCTAGTCGAGAGACACCCTACCACATTAGCAGTAATGTGAAAACAACTATGTTTCTAAAAGTCGTGACAGCCTCTTGGCACTTCTGATGTAGACATCATCTTTTTTTTGTTTTTCTTGTCATATTTGCATTGTTGGTTGCTTCCGAGTTGCAACACTTAGAACAATGAATTAATTGATTCATTATCAATACCCGCTAAATCCTGTAGAGGGTCGCGGTGAGCCAGAGCGTATGACGGCAGACACAGTGCGCGCAAGGCAGGGATATGCCCAGGATAGGATGCCAATACATCACAATGCAATGGAGGCAATTTAGTCGGATTAATTCACCTAGGCAGCAACATGTCTTTCGACTGGGGGGTTAAAGCAGAGAACCCGGTGAATACATGCAAAGGGTACACAAATGCATCCAATCTGGGACTCGAACCCAGGTTCTTCTTGCTGTGAGGCGGAAATGCTATTCACTGTGCTACCATACCGCCGGCTGTATAACGAATCTTATAGAAATGTTTCATAAATGTTCCCGTTGCCAAGTGGAGCTATTGCCAATAAATAAGCAATGTTTTGCTCTTGACTGTGTTGCAAATGCTGGGCTCGGTGCTATCAACATCACGTGGTTGACACGATTCCGTCAGTGGAGACATTTGGCAATTCATGACTGTACCATCTCTTACACAGAGAGAGGGAGCTCCTTGGATGTAGGGCAACAACTCTGAGTGACTACACACTCGCTCCTCTCACGTTGTAATCTGTAAGGTCTATACAGCAGAGCAAGGCTATCCAAGTATGTAAGCAGTCACTTACTCTAACGATTTATTAGTTTAACTTACAGAGTACCCGCCCTATGGGCTATCTTGTTGCTACCTATAATATGTTTACGTTTTTTATTTATTTTTAATTATTTTTGTCAATTCGCATGTTGTTCTGTCGCAGGAATCCCGTAAAGCCCTTGCAAGGTCACTGGGTATTTTTCTGCTGTAATAATAAATATCTATCTATCTATCTTGCTCCAAGCGTGTGAAATGTTCTGCTGACGTCTCTTGTGGATGACGTTGCTGACATGATGACTTTGACCTGGATTTAATCCTGATTTCTTCCGGATGTCCTTTTGAGAGTGTTGCAGGCGCTCTCAAGTTTCAGAAGAGTTATCAATATGTAGGAAGCAAAGCTGAAAGAATACTTAAAAGCCTCGGTGTTTTGCAGATAAAACTTGCACTTATAATGGATTATAACCTCAGTGAAGACACGCCAACACTTGCTCCATTATATATAGATTGCTTGATCAATTTGATAACACGTGCCGCTGCAAGGTAGGTGGGCTGGGCTTGGCGGCATAATCAGGCATGAGTAATACATTTCACGTTATTTTGCCAATTTGGCTTAAATCAACTGATCCTACCAGCTGTACTAGGGAGCTGTGAATACACCTACACCGTGGCTATATCACAAAGGGCTGCAAGTGCTTAATGTGTACGTACATAACGATTATTTTTTCATGACAACTGGCTGGAAGTGTATCCCACGCCATGTCGCTGTTGGTGAATTCCAGTGCTCGTAAGTTCATCCTTGGAATTGGTGAGCGTGGTAGTGCAACAGTGCAGACACTCCTCTTATGTGTCGCTATAACACATGATAACCACGAATAATGGAATGTATTTGCCGCTAGGTACAATGCATGCTGACCCCTCTAGTGTAGGATGCTGCACCTTGGGGCTGTAACAGCAGCCAATGGATATGGTGACAAAGACAACGTCCCCACCCAACACCTTCCAACATCATTACACGTCATCATCTTCAGTTTTTGTATTTGTCAACTTCATCAACCATCGCTATGATAATCATCAGCAGACACTGTGATCCGCATCATCAGCATTCAGTTTTAACATCATGCACATTATAACCCTCATCATGGCATTCATCCCATCAACATCACATTCATTGTCATTATTTTATCTCGGTCATCAACCTGCACATTCTGCAATTGGCATCCGTTCTGCAATGCTTAGACAGCTCCCCATCAGATGGGTTCAGTGTGGGTTTTGTCTCCTGCATGCTGACCTCTCTGGGAGCAGCGACAATGCCCATTTTGGTAAGCCATCTCAGTGGCACCAAATTGCAGTGGCAATGGCAGCAATTGATGCCCATTATCTCCATCATAACAAACTACTGTGTTGACAGTAGGCGGCATGGTGGCGCGGTGACTAGCGCTGCCAGCTCGCAGCAAGAAGAGCTCAGGTTCGAATCCCGGCTCGGGTGCCTTTCTGTGTGGAGTTTGCATCTTCTGCCCGTGTTCGCGCATCTTTTCGCCGGGCACTGCGGTTTTCACCCACAGTCCAAAGATATGCTGCCTTGGTTAATTAGCCTGACTATATTGCCTCCAGTGCTCTGCAATGGACTGGCGTGCCATTTTAGGTATTGCCCTGCCATGCGCCCCTTGTGTCTGTCAGGATGAGTTCCGGCTCACCGTGACCCTCTACAGGATTACGTGGCTACTGATAGTTAATGCACGAACTGTATGACAGTAATGCAAAAATCATAAAATTGGATGAATGATCCATGCATAATTGGAAAAAACTTGAATTGGCCTATCCCTGTGGATATTAGGAGTTGTGGACAATACGGTTAAGTGTCATCATTAGGTCAAGAGTTGCTTTGTTTTACATTTAAAGAAATAGCAAATATTTATAAGACACTTGACCATCACATTTTGACCTCTATGTTCTACCCTTTGGTTGGCAAAAATGCCATTAGTTTCTAGAAATGTAATCATACAAAACATGAAATTGAATCCAACTTCTGTCACAATTCCACAGTCCCCCTTTCATTAAAGATGGTGAAATTTGATTTTAAATGCCCACGTGGGAAAGGCATGCCGTTACAATGGTACGACAGTTAATTTGCTCTATAAGGCTTTTTTCTTATCACGGGAAAACAAAGGTTTCATAGCTGAAACACAACGATGTCCAGACGCTGACCGTCGTGCTTCGAAGAATCGCAAAGAAGAAGAAGATCACATGAAACCTGTAAGGTAATGATTTAAACACGTGAATTTTAAAATTTACTCTGGATGTAAACTCTACTAGATCTAAATGTACTACATCTATAGGTGACAGTTCTTTTTGGAATGTAACATGATTTATTACTAGTAGAATGCCACTGAACAGTTTATACGAACTATAAACTAACTGTAAATGACACACTTTACAAGGATTTCAAAAAACTGTCCTGAGTAATTGACAAAGACGGACAGGCAGCTGCTGCATCCACTCAAAGACTATTGTTACAGACTACGGATCTCCAAATGGCACTAATGGAATCAGAGAATGCCACATGTGCCCATGAGGGGATATTGAGTGGCTGGACAGCCTCTGTATGTTAGCCACCGAGTTAGTGTTTAAACGGTCAATGGTTTGATTTCCCAGAGCTGCCTGCTAATCCTAGATAATATGGACTCTAATGTATTTCAAATGGGCCCTCACCTGACTTTAAATACAGACTATTACACACCACACGTCGCTGTACCAAGAAGGCCCCGGTGTCGAATCTCGGCTCGCGTGCCTTTCTGTGTGGAGTTTGTATGTTCTCCCCGTGTCCGCGTAGGTTTTTTGCCGGGCACTCCGGTTTCCTCCCACAGTCCAAAGACATGCAACTGCATAGTTTAATTGGCCTGCGGATTAAATTGCCCCCGGTGCCTTGTGATGGACTGGCGTCCCATCCACAGTATAGTCCTGCCTTGCGCCCTGTGTATCCCTGTACGGGATTCAGCAGTTTCTGACACTGAATGAATGAATAATTTCATTAATAGCAATATTTAAAAAAACTACATAGCCACAGTCCAAAATAAATAGAATATTTTACTTACATGAAAATTGTAAGGTTGTAATTGAAAACATCGTGAAGATGTATCAAAATCATAATCCAGAGGTTGAACATGCTTCAACACGTGTAGACAGTCCCCTCCGGGTCACAAACGGCTTCCTTTGCTGACTTCCGTTTGTAAATCTGTTTGTTTGCAGGTCAGAACACAATATATCTAATGTTATACTGCACTGCGCACGAAGCAGTAATGGACTCGGACATTATTTGTACGGTTGTATATTACTTGTACTGATATACAAATAATGTACAACTGTTGTATACTGCATGCAGGATACTGTATATTACGATTAATAGTATCTTAAGGGGAGCTCGTTCGTAAGTACGAGCGCTCGTAAGTCGAGGACAGTCTGTATTGAAACTGCTGTAGTTGAACAAAAGTGAGAGAAGAAATTCACTACATTACTTATTGTGGACAAAATGATGATATTACTGTAATGGCCATACATGGATTTTTCAGTCTCTCTGGTGTCAGGTCAGACTGCCCGTCCATAATACATGAATAAGAAGTTTAAGATTTAGAATGGCTCTAACAGTGCATTAAAATCTCATGCCATTCCTTGTAGCAGTCAATTTCGCTATTGATTTTCCACTCTTGAGACGTGGTTATTTCTACCAAATGCTAAAAATCAGAGCAACTCATAAAATGTGTTTTTGAATCTGCTCTGTGTTATGGGCTGCATGAAGGCCTGTATGAAGTAAACTATATTATAATATCATATTAATAA
>JAZEWU010000006.1:6234399-6261430 GCA_036362915.1 Geotria australis | reverse complement strand
GGGAGGGAGGGTGAGTGACAGGGAGAGACATAGGGACACAGAGACAGGAAGACAGAGAGACATACATGTGGGGGAAACAACGGAAATCCAAATTAAACGATCAACATTGAAGCACAAGAATACGACACACGCAACAGCAAAGAAAAAACGCAGCCACCAACAACAATAAAAACACAACACAAATATGGCGCAGGGACTGTAAGTTCCCCTCATCCATCCATCCATCTTCTAAACCGCTTGTCCTGGTGAGGGTCGCGGTGGCAACAGTCCAAGAAGAGTGGAGAGGTTCCGCTCATCCGATATACATAAATCACACCTAGTAGTGGGGAAAGCACATGCAGCTCTTCTTTTAAAGTCGATCAATGCAACTAACACTTGGAGGTTTTATTATAAGAGGAACACCATGGTCTGACTGGATGTCAAACATCAAACGCTTGAAGGCATAGAAACTAGGTCAGTTGAAAAATGCAGTAAAGGCAGCGAGAAGTGGAGAGGGCATTGTAGAGATATCGGTGAACAGTCATACCCCAACGGCTCAAAAGGCCAAGGGACTAAAATAGGAACTATAGCGGATACATTGCTCTAGTCTCCTAGTGAATGCGCTCAAAGTAGACAGAGCTTGCAGTGTATGAGGATGCTTCCAACGTGGGAGGCAAAACGTCGTGAGGGAGATAGGGAGAGCGCTCGACACGGCTATCCCGAAAGAACATCTTTGATGAGCAACATTTATGAATCGAGCCGTGGAAACCTGCATCAGTCCAATGTTCGAAGTAAGTAAATACTGAAATTACATATGACTGCATATTTTACAAGGATTCGTATTATGAAGTAGGGTGCTCATTAAACACATCCGATATATATGGGGGTCAAGGTAGAAGCGTTCACGTCGCGATCCCTGTCAGGTAGTACTTGGTATTGCCTGCGAATTCTACCAAACACTTCGAAGCCAAGCTGAAAGACGACAATGTCCAGAAGCTAGCCATCGTGCTTCGAAGAATCGCAAAGAAGAAGATATATGTGGAAAGTGAGTGAAGAGTGAGATGACAGGGGAGAGGTAGTCAGGGTACATGGAGGATGTTTTGAAGATGGGGAATGCCATCTTGGATTGAGATCCAGTGGAGGACTTGGATTATTGAGGTGATGTCGTTTCATTTATCGGTGTTGATTACAAGTCTGGTAGCAGCATGTTCGATCACCAGAAGTTTGCAGATTATGGATTTGGAGAGACCATCGATGAGAGCGTCGCAATCAGAATGTGATGAAAGCATCCATGAGGATTGAGTGGCAGCTGGCACAAGGAAAAGAGAAAGGAGACCCGTTTTTAATAGAGTGGAAACTGAGGGTTACTGGATAAATATAACCATGTTTAGGTGTTTGGAGTTAATTAATTATGGGTTTCAGTTGTGAGAGCTTGGGGAATTATATTAAATAATACAGTACTTAAATGTTAAAACAAGCACTTATAGCTGAGTTGTGACATTGTGCACATGGTTTTAGAAATGTCCTTTTTATTGTAATCGACATTCGATATACATAATTTACGTAATTCCTTTAATCAATTATTAATAGGAATTTCTCATTTCAAATTCCACTTTATTGTTATTTTCAGATCTGCATTCGGTAGGGGTTGTCAAACTCTAGCCCTTATGCCTCCCCTGGGTTCATTTTTCCATGTTTACCAATGTCTCTATTCAAATGTAAATCACCGGTAACAAATTATTCATTGCACGCATCAGTTGATTTATAAAATCTCGGGTGTTGAAGGGCAGTCCCTGGCCTCCAATAATCGCCTTGTGATCCTTGTAAAATGCCAAAGCATGGATTCAAATAATGCAGTCCTTACAATGTCAGGTATCAAATGCCACTTGCGTAACATAAACAATGTGACTAGACACACAGCATCCAGTAGGACATATTCATTACAAACGCTGCCATTTGAGAAAAATAAAACTTGTTATTTACGGGGGTTTGTGTGGGTGAAATCGTATTTTGCACACTAGAGAGGCCTAAGGCTTTTAAATACGTTGACAATTTACATGATGTTAAGGCAATCGACCCTTCACCAACCCGCACTGCACACTGTCCAGTGTGGTGAAGTATGCTCAAACAACCCCCACAACCAATACTGCATGGGGGGGGTGGGTTTCGTCTGTCAGTGATTGACAAAGGGCTGTATGTTATCATTATCATTGCTCTTAATATCCGTTTCAAGTGACACAATACTTGCATGAGAAATTAATGAATAGTGCATCAGGCTTGCTGTGAAATGTCTATTATTAATCCTGCAATAACATTTGAATTACCTTTTAATTCGTTTTGTGTCACTGTTATTTTATTTATCGCGCGTGATCAATGATTTACACGAAGAAAATATTGCTTACCAAGCACACAATACTAAAACATAGAAAATAAATGTGTTGAAATAGCGTATACAAAATTAGCGCTAAATAAAATAAAATCATCAAGTACTAATCTAGTAGAATATTTTGAATTGTTCAAAAAAACATAATCTGGCTAACCAGAAAATACACCACACGACTGCAAACCCCGAGAGTTATACAGATTTCATGTGGTCTCTCCCTCATCTCTGCTGCAAACAGTAAAGCAACTGCCTGTCCGAGTGCTATTAAACCCACAAGGGGTGGACAGGTTGTCAGTTGTTGTAAACATCTCCCGGAAGAAAATGATTACACGTGACGAGCATGCCTGCGTCGGTGGGGCCAGGACACCAGTGCCAGTGTCTTTGTAGAGCACAGGGGAGAGGCCACTCAATTGGTTCCGGCACCCCCAGCTGGGAGTTCATTTCGTCGTGACTCAAGCGCCTGATAATCTGTCACGTTAGCTTTACCTTCCACTACATTACACGCCACTCCTTGAATGCAACTGAAGCGTGGGGTAAAACAGGATTTTTCTGAAGCCCATCTGTTGATTTACAGACGGAGAGGAAACTCACAATGTAACGAGTAATTGCGCCGTGCCAACTACTCGTTTTTTAAAGCGCTTTTCGTACAATTAAAACACATTGACTCTGGTAATGTGGCCTGTGCAGTGATGTCAGTTTAATGCATTACAATAACAGATACTTTTTCCAACAAATTAATTATCATCATCATCATCAGCTCTGATCAACCGACTGATAGTGAAAGACTCCCCAAGCCGTCACCGATAATTGACCATGCACTTGCACATAAACTGATTTCAACGCTCCATTTGCTTAGTGAGCATCCACTTGGATGCATTCTATCCCTTGGCTGCCTCTATTATTATTGTCCCTTCTAACGACACATCCTGTGTGTATGTTCTCTATTCTACGTGTCCCTCTGTCTCTCAATACAATTCCAAACAAGCAACGTTCCATGAATATTTGCACCGTTTTTTGTTACATTCCAGTCAGCACGTCAGTATTTTTCTAAGCTGCAAGGAACCTTCGTGCTATGTAACTCTTTTTAACAGTTGTCCAGCGAGGAGAGGTAAGCAAGATAACATATCTCAGGACACTGGGCGAAATTTAGTCAGGACATTTAACCTAGGCAGCATGTCATTGGACTGTCGGAGGAAAGCGGAGTACCCGGCGAAAATCCACGCGGACACGGGGAGAACATGTAAACGTCACCTAGAAAGGCACCTGAGCCGGGAACCGAATTCGGGTCCTTCATGCTTGGCAGGTGGCAGCACTGTTAACTGCGCCATCGTGTTTCACCAGATCAGCTTCCTCTATATTTTATCATTTTACTTCCTGTCTTTCATACTCTGCTGAGCCTTCCCGTCGTGTCCTGCTAATAGAGATCTCCAATTGTTAAGACAACTACTTTTTATACAATCTTTTTTTCTGGTCGTATCTATCCTGAGCACAACTTTTCCGCCGTGTTGAACAAGTTTTTTTTTCAGCAGTTCATTTCCATTGAATGTTATCATGATGGTGTCATCAGTATATGGAATGGTTAATGTTTTCTCTATGAATATTTATGCCTTTGTTTATCCAAACCAATTTTCAGAAATATACCCTATAATGTCACTGTAAATAACTTTCGTGACATAGTAAAAAAAACTGTTTACAAAAAGGCAATGGCCACACTGAGATTACATTACAATGGGAGTCAGACACGGTTCATGTATGCCTACTGAAAATACAGTGACATGATAAATACCCCAGTGTTTATAAATACATTGAAACTATGTAATTCTATTTAACAAATACAAAAGTTTGGATTGAGTTTCCATCCCAATATGTACAAAGTTGTGTGGTGTATTAGCTTTTTGGTCAATATGCTTCATGCCGCATTAAAATTATATAGGCTCTTAACATTGATTTAGCTACCCATTCAAACAGACAATCCAATGAGCCTCCTTTTATTAATGGTACTCTCCTGTTTACGCTTATTGTATATTGTAGATATTCACTGACAATCTACACACATGCTTCTCTGCCTGGCCTTTTAAAAGGGGGAAAACTGTAACTTACAGCAGCCACACCTCTACTTAACAACCCAACAACTGAGATGTTATTCCAATCCAAATATTTCAGATGTTTGTTAAGATATCTGCAATCTACACGAGCCACACTATGTACTTTGCACAACCCACATCTGCTGCTGGTACAAATGCACTCACAACATAACCATTGTTTATATCACTGTTATCCCTGTGCTAAATTAAACATTCTACAAAGTCAAAGTCCATCAAGTGTACAGATTCAGAAGGCTTCAGGATACCATGAACACGCACAACATTTCCTATAGAAGAGTGCAAACCCTGTATGGGTTTTAAGGCCATTTGGCGATGTGACAACTCTGGTGGGAAATCTTGAAGCACAGAAAATCTCAATTTGTGTACACCTGCTTTCGTTCCAATTTAATAACTTAAGCTTTTAAATGTACATTATTTTGCACGTGCAGGAATATACAGATTTTCAAATAATTTACAACCACGTGTCTCACGTTATGTATTGTCTTCTACTGCTGCAGATTTACAATGGATTAAAACTAAGATCACTGAGTATATCCACCCTACTATATTTGTGATGTTAGTCTTATTTGCCTCTTCATATTTATTTTGCAGTCAAAATAATATTTCACAATAATGTAATTTGTCCATTCAGATTTGTCAAGCTAAAGTCACAACTCAAAGATTGTGATAGTTCAAACTTTAACCTTATAGCAAGGAAAGCACTAATAGTTATAACTAATTATACATCTTTTCCAAGGAAGGCCTCATTCAGTCTCTTGGCTTTTCAAACTTACCCAGTAGGGAGCAATGATTGCTATGTATTTTCCCAACTGGGTACTTTGGAGTGATTTTCTTAAATTTTTTGCCTATTTGGACTAGGATGCAAGCACACAGTGACTAGTCTTTTTCAAATAACGTCGCGGGATCTTTGACGTCCACTGTGAAGCAGGCAGCGCGTTTTTTAAGGTTAATACACCCGTAATATAAATACAACCGAAGTATAAACCAGGGCAACCATGGGCTCTAACCGTGAACCTCTGGAACGATCAGCCAATGGCCTGGGTCATTTCACTGCTCCTGATAAATGTAACTCTGCTCGGTGATCCATTTTATTTTGGATGTATTATACCGAATTGTATTATTCAAATGAATTAAAACTATACAAATATGATCCTGTATATAATACAGCGTTTTAAAGAATCTTTCTAACAACAACGCTTAAAAATACGATATTCTATATGCGTTCCTGCAAATTTATAATCCTTTGGTTTACGACTGTAAAAAAAAGAACATTAGCTCTAAAAAACATAATGCGAAAACAGAGCTGTTGATTTAGAATGGGCTCATAATATGTTTTGGTTTATTAAGCATAAATGCCACAATTAAAATGCAAGCAAGATAAGTGAGGAACAAAACCCATAAACACACATGCACACAAACCCCACAGCACCCACCACCCACAGTGGGTGGTGTGTACAGTCGCTTGCTGCTCACCACTCAGTCAAAAGTGATATCCAGTGAACACATTTGACAGAGGAGATCAGTGTTGGGTTTCACTTCCAAAAAGCAATCTTGCAGATGGGAAAATGTGAGCGTGCCATCTCTATAGAGACACACATTTCTAATATCACATACGACAAATATTAACTCAGAGCCAATGCTCATTTTGAATGTAAAATGTCCACTTGCTTAACAGGCATGTAGCAAATAGATATAAAAAAGGAAACACCAAAATCGAGAGGGCACAGAGTTTACTGAGTATGATATCCTGTGACACGAAATACAAAACTTGTGATTTGCGCATATTGCCTTTTACAAACAGCCTATGTGTTTTCTTTGTGCTGCACAGGGTGTGGATTTTTGTGAAGAGTCAATTGTCAACAGGAGAAATTTTGGGCCCTTGCTGTGCTCTGTGGGGAGGCTTCTCAGTTGAGAGGAGGGAACAGCAGCTGGTATTTAGTGGTATTTAGAAGAGCACTAAAGCCCAGTCCTAGCGAAATGTAAAAATGTCACCCCACTCCTCCCACACCAACAGCGAACACAATTTATAGATTTAATTCATGCATCCACGCGGTGCTTTTGTTCACATCCTATTGTCAGGATGTTTGTTTTTGAGCACCTAGAGAAGGGTGTTTTACTTTCTTTTTAGGATTTAAATTATTTGGCTTTTAGTAAAAATTGAGCACAACATGATGCCTTCATTATTTTATCTTTTAAAACATTTTATTCTAGGAATATAATATTGCAAATGAGTAACTTTTGAAATTGGAACCACATCACATAGTTTACACGCACGTGTAATCACACGAATGCACTCACGCAACGACGCGTACATGCAGTTTTGAATAATACCACTTATATTACATATGTTTTGCCATGGTTAGACATAATGACTAGTATCATGTTTGACAATACAGTACGATCACAAATTTGCTTCCACAGAAATTAATTTATATTTAAACTCAACCTTTAAAGTATGAACAAAGTGTGAAAGGTTATACGTGTTTAAAAAAGAGAAATCAGAACAAACAAAAAATACCTCAAATCTAAATAATTAACATTCATGAACACCACCTTCATTGAAAGTCATTCTTTTATTAGTACGGTAGAAACATCTGTGATAAAAGTGAAAATATGGGTTTCTTTATGCAGCCTTTGTGGTTGAACAACTGTGTTCAAGGGACTATTGTATTTCATTAAATGATAAGACCAAGCATGCAATGTGAACAGAAGTAAAATTACGTATTTAGCTCGTATGATATACATCTTATGTACAATGTGCTCTGATTTCAGAAAATAACGTCGTCATCATCATCAGCAGCAGCCATGAATTATCCACTGAAGAAAAAAGGCCTCCCCACAACCACACAAACCACGTACCCACAACGATGACCACAGACCATGTCGCTCCTGATCTCATCACTCCATCTCCATGGTGAATGTCCCCTTGGGCATGTTCTCTCCTTTGGCTGTCATTCTGTCACCAGTTTCATCTATCGACCATCAAGCCTTCTAGCAATATCCTGCCTAAGCCCACTTACTTTCCTTATCCGTCAATACGTTATCTATCATTTGCATTTGTTCTCTGACCCATGTGTTTTCCTTTATACCTCTCACTAAAATTCACTCCATGCTCCGTTGTGAATGTTTCAGAGCCTTTTATTTAATTATATTTGTCAGTTATTTCAATATCTTTGTCATTGTCAGTTTTTACATCCATGTGATAACAAAGAATATGTAGTGTATGACATTTTAGCTTTAAAAACATCGGGATGTTACTTTTAAAAATCGACTTCATTCTTTTTATTCCAGTCTACCTCCACCAATTGCCCCAGATGTACATTTTCACTTGTTTCCCAGTTATATATGAATTTGTTTTGCTCATATTTATCTGCAATCCAACTAAGCAGCGATTCTTGTAAAGTGCTTCAGTAATGTTTCGCCAAACCAAGGCCTTACTTAAAATATATATATTTGGTAAAAACAACGCGTCAAAATGCATAGGCTACACTGAAATTGCATGACACAAGTAAGAACATACAAAGATTATTTAGGCAAAGACATTTGATGTCACCAGAAGTGTCCACAGTGACATTAGGATCAATTTTCCTCAGAAATTGGAGGGATTAAAGCATAATAATGAATGGAGATAGTATTAACCTCAGAATTGCTGATGGCAACCATAACAACGAATGTAAATCAACTACAGTGAAGAGATCAACTGTAGTACATTTAGCATTAAATCCGTTAAAATTAATGTGCATAAGTGTCACGACATTTATTCACGGGCCGCGGGGGTCAATGTGTAACTCCAAATAGAATTTACTATGGTAACGAAAAAAACACTTACAATATAACATCCTAAAATAACAAACCACCAGAGTTTGGTGGAGATTTGCCATCGGAGACCTTTTTGAGTGAGATGCTCCCTGGCTGTCAGACTTAATCTCGTTTTATTAGCCATGGGAAGATAAAATGGCTGGAGAGCGAAATTTGTGTAACAAGCTGGAGTGATGCATTTGCTGTATAATTTAATTCTGAAGCCAGCCGAGCGCGTTTCTTATATGGTTGCTGTCGCGAGGCATGGCTCAGCGTATGGCAGGGCCTCTCCAAAATGCCATTTCATTATGCAAAACAGCCACACATTTTTACTGCTGCCTTATCAGCCGCTCAGTTCGCCAGCACTGCCACAATATTTCATGTTTTTTTATAGGCAGAAAAGTGTGGTAATTTAGGGTTGCATTTATAAGCGCATTTAATGTACACGATGCCAGAATAGTAGCTGTTAAAGCCACCTTCATCTGACCTTTGTTGTCAATAGGCTGACAGTCCTTTGGCTTTGGAGAGTCAAAGAAAAAAATGGTACACACTATTGTCATGGGATTTAGTGTATTGATTTTACAGCTTCCTTTCTGCCAAAGTGCTTGTAACACATGAATGGAGGTTGGCACTGTAAAACATCCATCTTTGCTTGATCAATTCAATACTGCAAAAATGCATTTAGATATTTCCCGTTTTAATTTGGCGTTCACTCTCAGCACGGTGTATGGCCAATTGTTACACTGCACATCACATGAATTGTGCACAGTGAATCAATGTCCATACATATCCGTGAAGGACAACCTCACGGTGCCCTAATAAACTAACCCTCGCACCAAGCACGTAGTAATAATAATAATTTCAATAAAGCCTCCCGAAGCTGGACTCGTTTTGGGGGATGTCTGGTATACTGCAAATAACGATATAATTATAATTACAAATGTTCTATTACATTTACAAGTGATTAACACCCAGCACGGTAACGACTAAACATTCACAATGAAATATTCACGATGGTGAAGTGGGAGTGCTGTATAATGATGGTGGATCAGGTGACACTTTAGTGCTCTGAATTGCAAACCCAGAAAGCTGTGCTCAGCCACAACCATTGGAGAATATCAAACATTTCGTGGGTCCCTCCTAGGTCGGCTAAACCTTAAATGAGTCCTTTGTGTGGGATGCACATATCAGCATTGTGGAGACAAAGGTGGCTAGGCATGGTGTTGGCCACACCACTTCCTCATATACCATGCTGGCCTTCATAGGTATTCGCTAACAGCACTTTAAACCAACAGTATGTAACGTTACGCGGGGAGATTCGTTTGTCTTTTCACGTTTCACACTGCAAATTAAATGTAACGTTTTCTTGCTTATTAACATTTCTCTCAAGAAATATACATCTTCTTTATATACACGAGTTCAAGTATGGACACGCTGGCGGGATTTTATCTTTCGGCTGGCCTGGCAACGCCTAGGAATCCCCCAGGAAGAGCTGGAATCTGTTGCCGAGGAAAGAGATGTCTGGTCCACCCTCCTTGGACTGCTGCCACCGCGACCCTCACCAGAATAATCGGTTTAGAAAATGGATGGAGTTCAAGTATGGACGAGTGTAATCCTATTTTTAATATTTTCCAAATCTCTAAGTTGTGACCGCTTTTAAAATACTCTGTTGACTGTGCTAGCGAGTATCCGCCCTATAGGCGATCTTGTTCCAAGCGTGTAACACATTCTTCTGATGCCATGTTAAAGGTAGGATAGTGCTTAAGAGGATTGATGGTAGTGCAAATGTGGGAATTTTAAGGTTAAATAGTGTTAATGTTTCTGCAGAGTAACCAAGAGGTGGGAAGTGCAACTGAAATAAGACTTAAAAGCGTTGGTGTTACGCAGATTAAATGAGTTTTTATGAAGAATTTGAACCCGGTACCCTCAGTGTGGACGTACATATATACATACAAACAAACATTTGCTCCATTATATATAGATGGCACAAAGCCAGATGTACAATGGAAAACACTATGTTCTTTCACTAATTTCAAGTCACAACAAATAAAAACACAAAGCTTAAATATTTAGCAGTCTACTTATAGATAATGAACACATTCTGTTTATGACATAAAATAGGAGTTGTGGCTCAGCCCACGTGGTACATAAGTGATTTGGGCCACAGGTAATGCCCTCTATGACATCTGCAAGGATTGTGGAGTGCTAGCTTATAAAAACACTGTTAAGAGCAATAAGGTATAGCACTGGGACCCACAACACAGCATTTGCTATCTCATGCCAACAATACAACTTTTATTAACAACCATTATTTGATCCATTATCTTTCATACAAAATGTTCTGCCTCAAAAATTCAGACTTAATGAAAATTTGTTTGATTAAATCCCAAATGTTCGGTACCATCTGGCTGCTCTATTAGCAGTATGCATAACTGTATTTATAGACACGTAGTTTAAACATCGTGCATGATGTTGTCTTTGACAACATGCAGAATCTTTAATCATATGCCTCTAAGTTAATAGTTTGTTTACCCAACAACGAACTCAAGAGACTGGGATAGTCCAACTTGCAAGTGACTTAGGGCTTTGTTTGCCCGAGGTGATGATTGGTATATATGATCAAAATTTGGGAAACGTGCATGTAATTTTAAAACTTGGCTAATTTGGATCAGGATGCAAGTACACAATGGCCTACTCTTGCTAGTTATGTTAGGCTAGATTTTCCATCCAATGTGAAGCAAATGGCAAGTATTATTATAATTAATATACCCACAAGAAAAATCAGGGTGGCCGCTGGATTTGAACTGTGAACTTTTTGCATCATGAGGTGAATATGCTGCAACTAGGCCAGGTTGCTGCCCTATTGTATTGGAAATTGATCTTAAAAATGGACTAGTTAAGCGAATCGATCGGTAAGCATTAGGACTAATTCAAGTCGAATTATAGCATTAACCTGATCATCCAACGTAAGAAAATGCTCATATTTTGGACAAATCCTTGTTTGATCTTAGTATCGTTTAGCAGCATTCATGCAAGTTATAAGTACTCTCGTTTATTATTATTATTGAATGATTCTGAAAATGAATGAATGATTTTTACGCAGAAATGATGATGGTTTGCACACATTTAACCACTTGAACCTCTACCACACACTCATGAAGCCACTGTTGGCTGATGTATTTAAGGCTGTGGATAAACACACTTCTCCCCTCGATACATAACAACACAACCTTCGTTTGTCTATGCCACCGAGATTCCGAATGTCAATTGCCTCTGTTACACAAAGCCCAGCAGGTGTTTGGCACATCAGCAGCACTGCAGGGACCACACTATTTAGATCGCTTGCACCTCCAGTGCCCAAACCCTTGCTCTCAGTCGACCCAGACCCCCACCTCGGTGACTTAGCAGGTCCAGGTGAGACGTGACATGTGCCACACCGTGTGGAGCCTGAACACGCCAAAGTGCAGTGTGTTCTATTGGGTGCACAGTAGGTAAAGGGTAAAGGTGCAGCTCTGCAATTACTTCATAACACTACTGCTGTGAGATTGGTCTCCATGACAAACACCCTCCACGTGGGCTCGAGAGAGAGCTCATGTAGAGGCTAGTTGGCCTACTCTTCCAAAGTGGTCATACACCTTGAAATAAGTGGGATTACCACCGTTTGCACCCACTGTTGTACGAGATTATACTGCATGGTAGAGCTGTAAAGAGTATGACGATTCTGAGAGGATTACACTATTTTAGTAATTATTACTATTTTTTCAATTTAACAGATAAAGCTCACTGAGAAATTAGCTCTTCTTCAGAGGCGACCTGGTCGAACAAATGAAGCTCATCCAAGTTGCTTATACCATCACATGCAGGAATTTGTAGTCGCCATATAACAAAACACACGTTTCTTAATGTGGAGGGCAAAACTGGAGGACCTGGACACAAATCCACACGGCCACAGGGAGAGAAAACACACAAACTCCAACTATTTTGGCGTTGGTGTCAGTATTGAAGACATGTTTCTCCTGCATCGCAGGTGACAGACAGAACACCTGCCTACCACAGTGCCTGGTGAAATTCCCAGCATGCAATATGATTCCTCATGGAATTATGGATCATGGGAGATCTCCACAGTGGGATCCATGCAGTCTTTCAGGCAAAATAAGAAAACCCATGAGGTCTGGCATGCCTCAGACATATGGGAAGCAACTAAATATATCCTTTTACGGGCATGGGGCATATATATATACACTGTATATGGCCATAGCTCTGAATCCTGCATGGGTGTGGATAATAAGGGTGCAAAGAATGTCCTGCATGAGGTGATCCATGCCCGACAGGCCTTTCTTTATTACTTGAACGTCACCCTGCAATCTGGATATAACTGGGCCAGTTCCACACACTAGGCATCGGAAAGGCATCTCATTGGCGTTTACGGCCGTCTAGAATTCCCCAGAATCACCATTCTTTCTGGCCAAAGTCAGCAATGGTCATCAATAATAAACAAAGCCGAAGCTTAGCTAAGCTAAGTTCCCAAAATAATTGCATTGCAATTTCGTTATTTTGCGCGAATATTCCATGGAAGGATTTCTGATAGAATCCCAATCAAATCAAATTAGACTTTAGTAGTGGTATCACCCATAGAAGAATCATCATTCCAGCACGAATCATCCAGGATGGAGTCATTCATTCATTCGTTGTCAGAAACGCTTAATCCTATACAGAGTTGTGGTGAGCCGGAGCCTATCCTGGCAGCGACAGGTCGCAAGGCAGGGCTGTACCCAAGATAGGGTGCCAATCCATCACAGGGCACCGGGGCAATTTAGTCAGCATGCCAATTAACCTATGCAACAGCATGTCTTCGGACTGTGGAAGGAAACCGGAGTGCCCGACGAAAACCCACGCGGATACAGAGAGAACATGCAAACTCCACAGAGAAAGGCCTGCGAGCCGGGATTCGAACCCGAGATCTTCTTGCTGTTAGGTGGCAGCACTACTCACTGCACCACCGTGCCACCCTGGATAGTCACAGGAAAGTAAAACGGTTTCTACAGAAATCACTCAGCCCCAGTGCACACTGTTAATTTTAAGTGCAGTGTATTAACTAATGGGTGATTTGAGATGTACAGCAGGTGGTTAATTGCTCAAGACAGGGGAGCACAATGCGCTGATGCCATTAATAGCCTGCTTATGAAGAATGCAGGGGGAAGACAATTTGTGCACAATGTGTCTGCTAGAGGTAAGGTGTCAAATCTGGTGACTGCAAGGCACCCGCGTGTAGGTTGACACTCCTTCGAGTTACGTGTAGCATTCTGTAGTACAATTGAAGCACACATCTGATCCTAATATTCGCGAGATATCCCCACTGGGCCACCAATAAGAGCCCAACCAGTCAAACAAATCGTTAGAAGACTGCATAGCACTCACGGGTGTGCACATAGAAATCTCCATCCTCGCCTGGATACGCTATGCAGGCCCCTATCCATGTTACCATCATATAAATTGATGTAGGTTTTCATGGATCGATCCTTGATGATTGCTCTTCAAAGCTGTTCTTTTGGGATAGCCATGTTAAGCGCTCGCACTATCTCCCTCGCGACGTTTCGCCTGCCACGTTTGAAATATCCTCAGGCGCTATCCCGAAAGAACAGCTTTGAAGGTTAACCACCATCATATAAATTGTACTTCAATCATCATGACGCACACCCCTAAGCAATATTTAACGATATAGTATATACTATTTACATACTGTACAAAATCAAAGTGTGATTATGCTTATGGACTGCATATGTGATATACAAAGAAATGCTACAATGTTTCCCATAAGTCTGTCAGTAAAGGGCACTAAGACCGTGCCACTTTAAAAGTGTTATTAGAAGTAACTATTGAAGCCATGACCGCAAGAAATGCAAAACAGTTAAAGTGCGAACAACACATACCACACACACCAGTCAGCCTTGGGGCTAATCAACTTGCTGACATTTAAGCTGCTAAAAGGCACACATTAACATTTACATCAGCAAAGTGCTCTTTATATTAGGCATTAAACTAAAATAGTTATTCTAGGTGGTTTATTACACATATGGATTGCAAAAACGAAATGAAAAGCAATTACTTTTTGTACGTTAAAAGAATTGGCGAAATATCTGGCGTGACCAGCCTTAACAAATGCCACCTTTTAATGAACATGTAAGGTATAGTTTCTAAGTTTTCAAAAGCTTGTTTTACTCTTGGTGGCTATTACATTAATTTATCACATTGGACACAAGCGATGTATAATATATACCACAATCACAGTCCACTTCAACCGCTCGCCCACCAACATCCAATTCGCCATTATTTATTTTTTACTATGAGTGATGCAAAACGCAAAGCTGCTTCATGTAAGAACTGTCTACCTCGAAAATTACTCCCTATTGTCTACAAATCTCCCCATGGGCTGTCCCATACATTTGTGGGTATCGCGCAAAGTGGGTTGGGGCAAAAGGACAAGCGTATTACCGGTGAAGGAATTGGAGTTTGAAAAATGGATGTCAGACCCGAGGGCCTGGCATTGGCTCTTAGTCAGATTTAGAAATTGCACGCTGTCGCGTGTAAATCAGCACCTGTTCCGAAGTGGCTGTCAATGCGGCACCCATTTCTACTGGGCCTATTACCCTCAGCCTGATTACTCACTGTCAGCGGCGCGTCCTTCCCCCTGAAATAAATAAATAACTGCACCTAAATACAATGCACAAATTTCCAAGTTTTTAAATGAGAAACAAAGAGGCGAATACATAAAACCAAATATGGTTAGTGCAAGCTCCACAGGGATTGAGAATTCCTGTAAAGAGATGATCTTTCGGGATAGCCATGCCGTCCAGATACAGTACTAAAATACTGTACTAAACTGATTGACACTAGTCAACATTCCAATGTAATCGATGTGAAATGCTGTAAGTTTTTCCTATAAAGTTTATCTAGCAATTAATATCAATAAAAATGCAAGAATTATTATCTGTGATTGAAAAATACTTCCTTCCATTCACAAATACAATCATTGCAAACTAAAAGTCCCAGTATAGTGCCCCATAACCGTTTTTGCCAGATACCATGTAGCCTAACTGTGCTTAATCATCCACCAGACTAATTTTCCAGTGTATCTGCATTTTCAGCGCAACAATATAAAAGCACGCCACAGAAGCAAGGTTTCATTAAACACAAACACAATACAGGACTGCAGTTTCAAAGGTGATTAGGTATGTCTGAAAATGCGCGGAGAGCAATCATATGCATATATAGTGCAGTGATCACAGTGTGAATTCTGCAAACGTTAAACCATAGAACCTTTCAATACACAAATACTAGCAATAAAACAATAAATGCATTCCCACATGCTGCATTAACCAATAACAACAACACGCCGTAAATAGAATCTCACAAGTGAATGCATTTGGAATTAATACAAGTATATGTTTGTTGCATTTCATACAAGTTTAAGCTCATGTGTTGAAAACACATGGCTAAGAATGCTCTGGGCTATGGCCTTCCTCGACTGGATCAAGAAGCAATTACACTGGCATCCCCCCCCATCATCCCAGCACAAATGCATCTTTCCCCAATCAAATTATCTCTCACCACAGGAGGGCTTTTCATTACCAATTACTGCTAGTGACAGGACATTCAAAAAGGGGACGTGGGATTACTGAGGATCAAAACAAAGCAGGGGGACCTGGCAGCATCAACACATTAGTAAAATGCAGCAAGCAAAAGGATTCTATTAAAGTGTTTTGGCATGCAAAATTTAAAATGCCTTCAAGCATGAATTTTTAGAAGCTCATTCATAAACACCTTCAGCTGTGCATTTATTGTTTTGGAAATGTGCATCCTTTCCTGAAAATGCCTATATATTTATTTCAGTGATGACCAGCCAAACAATCAGATTTTAATTCGGCAGGGAAGGAGGTGGCCCTTTCTAATCCCAGCTGTCGGCACTGGGTGTATCTCACTGCCGTGGCTGATGGACTCTGACATGGCATCAGCTCTGACAGGGCGATCTAACTCCTGTCATCGTACATCAAGTGCCGAGCCCCAGAAGGACCCTAGTGCAATTTGTACCCACCAACCAAAGATGACGTACACTCATTTCCATTGTCTGTCACGGCTGCCTAAAACCTGCACATTTTGCACATGTCCAAAAGCTAACAAAATAATTTCATCGGGGCATTGTTTATCTTTGAACCCTCTCCTGTCCCTCTCCTCAAAACCAATATATATATAGAATGTTCAAATTAAAGTGACGTTGCCTAGTGTTTTCCTTCAGCAGTTTATATTTTTCAAACTATATAGGATCATAAAATATACAATGCCACGTGAGGGAAAACATATGCAGAATAACAAAAGGCAGCAGGTAATGGAGTGTTTGAATACAGCCCAAGAAATTAAATGAAAGCCAAGATTTAGGGTTCCTGGCCATTCCATTTCCCGTGCAAAGACTGGAAATAAGCTGTCAGATCCACTTTTCCCCACTTAGCCATTTCCAGTCACACGTCAGTAGAAAGAGCACACACACATTTCTCCTGCAGATGCACATTCGCACAGCAACGCATGTGACACACACACACACAGGCATGTGCACATACACACTGCTGCACACAGACAAGCACACAAGTGATACCACCTCCACGGCAACTGCACTTGGCAATGATAGAGCCCAGAGTCAAACCCCTTTGACCCCGACTGAGCAGAAGAACTGGATCAGCTGTGGGACAGCATTGAGATTTTTTTTGCACACGTCGAAACTCAAAGATATTTTAGCTGTAAAAAGTAGTCACGGAAATTGTACTCCGTTCAATGGTGATCGTATTGGTTCTGAGGCGCGAGGAAAGCACAGAGAGGTGGGGAGGGGGAAGGCAGCCAGGTGGTTAGCCGGTACCAACATTTGCTCGATACGGCATCACATATATTACGATATCCAACCATTGACAGAAACCGCTTAATCCTATACAGGTTCGCAGTGAGCCGTAGCCTATCCCGGCACACACATGGCACAAGGCAGGGCTATACCCAGGATGGGATATTATCGTCCAATTTATTAACACGCGTTTCTTTTTTGTTGTGGGAGGAAAACAGAAAACCTGGAGGAAATCCATGAAGAAAGGGGGGAGAACACACAAACTCCGCAAAAAAAGGCGCCCAAGGAAGGAATCAAACTGCCTCGGGCAGGACTTTCTGTGAGGCACAAATGTTACCACTGCACCACCCTGCTGCCCCATGTCTACAGAATGTAATGTTCTATATATTTAAAGTACAACTACGTATATTGTACACACAGTGCAATGCATATTTGATTTATATCGTATGCATATACAACCACATATATGTGTATATCTTCAGTTAAGATATATCTTTATTTATTAGGTATATGCTATAGTCCAAATATACATTACAAATTTCAATGAAAATGTGTAGATGGTGCAAAAATGTAATGTAGAATACTGTTCTGCAATTTCTCAAAACATCACTTTATTGTTTTTGGTCATTATCCAATCAATATCCATATCTGCAAATAAATGTAGATCAATCTGACCGTAACCAGTCACATATTTTATTTAGAGGTTTAATGCATTACTTTTAATTTAGTGGCAAGTTCATAGTTCATGAAACATGAAAACATAAAATTGATTATGTATAAATTATGTTTTAGACATTTTAATTGATATTGACAAACTGATGTATAAATGGGCTGAACATATAAAACCTACAATATATATTGTTGACATTATAAAAAAATGCTATTTAATATTATACTAGGAATAACTGTCATTCGATTTTTGGCCAAACTCGCACAATTCCACGCATCCATCTGCACGCAGAAAGATGCACATGAGCCTGCCGACATACACGATATAAATTATAATTCTACAACTGACCTGCTGCTTTCACAGTGTGAAACATGACATGTCAAAACTTCAATGGCTTGCAGAAACAGACATACTTCAATACTGAAACAAGAGTTTATGCCTCTTGACTTTATGATCATTAAAGCTGCAAAAACAACGACAAACAAAATCTACAAAAGTGCCATTAGACCAATTTATAATGTTATGCGGAGAACAAAATGCCACAACGTGTACCTCCTGAAATGCATTACCAGCTGAAAAAAAAATCACAGCCACACTGCTGAACTAAATAATGCCACAAACAGCTCAACAATGTCATTTTTGTGAAAACAGCATGAGATCCATAAAGACAACACGAGCCCTTTAAGGGAAATGCATTTTTAGAGATTAGATGTTTCTGAAATTGGTTTATTTTTTTAAGTCAATTATAAAGTAAGAGCGAAAGAGCATTTTCAGAGGCTCACTGGAATGGGCTGAGCATAAAGCCACCACCTGTGAAGCTGTGATTAAGTCAGACTGAAGACGCCTATTGCTTTTGCAGGAGAAAGGTGCACACTAGAGGGCTTTGCACCACGCTGGCTCAGAGTGATGCTTGATTATGGAAAAAGACCTAAGAACACTCACACAATTGTATGGAAAGTTGCATTAAAGTATTTTAATAATAATAATTTAGATTTTAAAACGCCATTTAAAAGAACTCAAGACACTGTAAATGCATTAAACCAATGAATACTCAATCTAAAATACAATATAATAAATTAAAAATAAGTGAAACAGGACAGGGAGCAGTAAGGGTTTCGTTTTTATGACCGGATGGGATTGATGCAAATTTTTTGAATAACAACCGATGGTGGCCTGACCCTTTCTGGATTATGTCAGTGTCATGTTGCATCCTGACGTTGTTGAGAGCGTTGCGGTAGGCTGTTAGGTAATCTTGAAACGAGAGCTCAAACTCAACCATTTTAGTCTTTCTTTAGCGGCGTTCAATGCGCTGACCTTCAGACCTTCAGGTGACGATGATCGTCATTGCACCACGGTGCAGCACGGGTGAACCTGGTCTGGTGTGAGCGAAAAGGGGTTTTTTCATCAAGGACGCCACTTCAGGCATCATAGTATTGCAAGGCAGCCTCGTTGCTAGACTAGGGCTTGAGATCAGCAAAGGCCCAGTTTATGTAAGGCCTGCCTTGCCTAGACACGCCTCATGGTGTGGCCTAGGTTTCGCGTGTAAAAGTTATGTTGTTACTGTTGCGTGTGTCTGTGTGTGTTCTTGTGCTTCAATGTTAATTGTTTAATTTAGATTGGCGTTGTTTCCCCCTCATGTCTGTCTCTCTGTCTTCCTCTCTATGTGTCCCCCTATTGCTCACCCTCCCTCCGTGTTTGTTTTTAAGGAAGTCACGGCCATCTTAAGGGACGCTGGCAAATTTTTGCCGCTCTTAAAATTGCCAGTTTCACGACCTTTCAGTGTAGTCGAAGCAGCCTTAATCATTTATTTTTTGTTGCTTTGGTTTTTATTAATTGTTTTCTGTCGTTGACATGCCGTTCTCTCCGCGGCCCTTGTGCAGCGCTTTGTGACCCTCGTGTGAAAGGCGCTCTATAAAATGCTATTATTATTATTATTAGAGGCGTTCACGTCGCGATCCCTGTCAAGTAATACCTGGTATTACCTGCGAACTCTATCAAACATTTCGACGCCAAGGAGCTGGAGGTACAGGTTGTTTGTGTGTGTGGGTTTCAAGCAGCCAGTGATCAGGCGCTCTATAAAATGCTATTATTATTATTATTATCGTATTGTGAGGCCATCATAAAGCAAGGGACCACTGTATATTCTTGTAAATCTTAACACAAGAAGTGTGGTTTATTTTTGCACAACAAATGTGATGCACTGTCTTCATAGAGACAAAATATAACAACAGCAAACAATAATTACGTTGTTTTTCACAACTGAATGTTATCTATTCAATGTGCAGCCACCTACTTCTCTTAAACATAGGTCCGGAAACATCATCATATATCTTTAAACACCAGCATAATGGCAAGTAGGGATGAACCACCTAATTTGCTTTTAATTGCTACATTTTCTCGGAAAATTATGGTACTCTGTAAACATCTGCTTCTCTGCCTGGCCTCAAACCCTCATCCTTATCCACAAAACAACACTACCTTACAATTCATGGCTTAACGTTAATGAATTAAATAATCATATAACATTTTTATGACTATGAAATGTAACGTTATGTGGCTATGCTTTTAAAAATGAAATTATAACAATTCATAGTCCATTGCCAAGTCAACACTGACTAAAGGCCTTCCCTTATTATTTGGGTCGGGGGATTTCTAAAAGCATACTTCACCATGCTGGTCAGTGTGCTTTAGTGAAGAACTACTTCAACTATAAATCACCACCAGTGTTATCTGTAGCCTGCGATGGACTGGCGTCCCATCCTCGGTATCCCACGGCCTTGCGCCCTGTGTCTGCCGGGATAGGCTCCGGCTCACCGCGACCCTGTACGGGATTAAGCGGTTTCAGAAAATGGATGGATGTTTATGGCAAGGTGTGAACCACTGCGCCTCCATTGTACGCATTGTTTTGCTTTAAAGTAAAACGTGTTATATGTTTGTATCAATAACCAAAAACAATTGGCAAACGAATCATAGTTGAATGTTTTGTCTCTGTCAAAATATAAATGACAGATAAGGAATGCCAACACCCCGTAACAATGTACTTATCGGCATTCAGTAACATTATTGTTTTTACAAGTATTAACTCTGCAAAGACACATCATTTTTAGCCAAAGATGTTTCCGAGAATGGTACGTTTTTTACTCACTAAATATTGTTGTGAGGTTTTACGTAATATTGTCTTTTCTGTGTCTGTCCTCTGACAAAGCGGGTGGTAGATCGGTTACAGATTGAGGCAGTGTTGGCTGTTTTAGCTGGGATTGCCCCAGTTTTGGTCTCTCTTTCCTGCTGGTTTTTATATACACTAAACTAGGGCAATGAGATTTCCTAGATTAATGCATAGGCACAACAACAGAGGATAATGTAGATTTATATCTCAAAAGTGACAGAACGACAGATGAACATTTGTGTTGCCGACTGAACTTTAATAGGTCAGTAGGTGTTAACTGTGGTAGATCATTGAATCAAATTACAATTGACTAAGCAAATAACATTGAAGGTTATTATTGTACATCATATTTTACCATGACCCAAATCTAGGCATTCCAAATGCCAAAGCAAGAACTACAGCCTTGCATGACTCATGACGAAAATGTCCTTTCAAAGTACATATACATTTCTCATTTAATCTAAGCCGCAAAAGGACATTTACCTTAACACGACTGAAATGTTCGCCACATCCACACTTCATTAAAGCGCGTTAATTTATTAACATTGTACATGTATAAATCATTAAAATAACCGGTAATGCAATCATGTTTATGAAATAAATAATTCAAACCTCAAGTGTTGCTACTCGGACTGGCTTGTACACTTGCTAGCATTGCTCGGAGATCGGGGAAGCAGAAATACATTGACCCATTTGGAACCACAGTTGGTGCTAGCTCATTGGGGTCCTTCGTAGATTTATACAATCCTCGTGAGATGACAGTGGAGATATAGGCTAGAGATATAGATCTTCTTTGCGCTTCGAAGAATCGCAAAGAAGAAGAAGCTGTCGTGAGATGCAGAAAATATAGAGATGAGTGAGATTGGATGGCATGTTAATTTGTTATGTTTATCAATACTTGAATGTTTTTTTTATCATATTTTATACGCTTATATTTTTCATTATTTTGGAACACCTTGTTCTGCTTGGGGCCGATATTTTGCTCGGTTTGCTTATGCCTAACAGCACCACTGCATGCAATACGGAACCACAGACGTTGCTCAAGTGAGACTCCATTCTCTAGGTACGATTCAAAGCTCTGGCCGAGTGATCAAGCCATACGATCCCTCCAATGTAGGAGGTGAAACATCACGAAGATGACAGACGGAACGCTTCACACAGCTATCCCAAAAGAGCAGCTATCAAGAGCAATTCTGACAATGATTAAAAATGTCAAAATGTGCAATGCAATGAAATATCAAAATAAATGTCTGCCGGGATAGGCTCCGGCTCACCGCGACCCTGTATAAGATTAAGCGGTTTCTGAAAATGAATGAATGAATATATCCGATTGAACCGCCCAATGTATACATTTATAGGGAGCATAATGCATTTGTGTGATCCGATGGGGGTACTGTATAGACGGACGACGAGTGTTGAGCTGGGAAGAGGCGAGACGATGAGACGGTCGTCTTCAAGGAAAGGCTAAGGCTTTCAGAGCAAGGCAAGGGCCGCGATTTCACTCGCTTCCTCCAGACGTAAGTTTAAGGCTTTAAATATACCAATTAATAGCAAATACTCATACAAAAGTAAGTAAATAAATAAATCCAGCGACAAGAATTAAATGGTTATGGTAATCTTAAGCCAATCAAGAGAGCGGCCAACGCCAGCGTCCCTTACGCTTGGTCCTTGCTGCATGTTCCCAGGTCGCGCCGCCATTTAATGGGAGACAGAGCCTTCTCGCGCGTTGTTCCAAGACTCTGGATTGCTCTTCCATTGGAAATTCGTTCAGCGGAGTCCTTGAACATCTTCAAATCTCGTCTCAAGACTTACTTGTTGCGTAAAGCCTTCAAGCCGTCGTGCTAGGACCACTTATGCGGCTCAACGCTTTCTGATTATCGTTCCCTGTCGTTATTGGTTTGTCGTTCTCTCCGCGGCCCTCTGCAGCGCTTTGTGACCCTCGGGTGAAAGGCGCTCTATAAATGCTATTATTATTATTATCTCATTGTCAGAAACTGCTTAATCCTGTACAGGGTCGCAGTGAGTCGGAGCCTATCCCGGCAGCGACAGGGCGCAAGGCAGGGCTGTACCCAAGATAGAGTGCCAATCCATCACAGAGCATCGGGGCAGTTTAGTCCACAGGCCAATTAACCTATGCAGCAGCATGTCTTTGGAGTGTGGGAGGAAACCGTAGTGCCTGGCGAAAACCCACGCAGCCACGGGAAGAACATGCAAACTCCACACAGAAAGGCATCCGAGCCGGGATTCGAACCCGGCGCCTTCTTGCTGTGAGGCGGAAGCGCTCATCACCGCGCTACCATGCCGTCCTATAATGCATTCGTATAAGTGCAAAATACGCGTTGAAAACACCGCACAGAAATAAGGCACTACAGCTCAACAGTCAAACTTAGCACAAATAATGTGGGGTGGTATACAGCATGGAAGGACATGCTGCCCCATTCACCACCAGAGAAAGATTCACGAAAAACATCGCCATGGCAACATACTGGGCCCAAACATAGAAGATGTAGTATTACTATGACTATTAAAACCTGCAGCATATCCAAACTCAAATGCACAACTGGCTTAATCCTGGTTGGTCAAAACCCTTACGTTTTAAATACAGGGGGGAAATAAAACGTTACTTTGTAATTGTTGTTGATGTAAAATGGCCACAATTTGGCATTTTACATTCATGTAGTTGCTAAATAAAAATGTAAGGAAAAAGATCCTGCAGTCCTAAATGCAACGCATGTTATATATATAGGATCACAATTTGTTATTTTTTTTCCAGTCTCCACGCTGTCTGTTTTATGATTATGGCCTCAATAGACCAATCACCGTGGCAAGTTTAATGCTAGCTGTTTGGCTACATTAAGCCACAAATCATACAATGATATATAAATGAATACAGATAATAAACACCGTTAAACATGCTTGATCCCACTGTACGTATTTACTGCAGTATAGTTTGGGGAACAAGGGGGGGATTTCTACAACCCAAGCCACTTGTTCAATAGCCAAATAGTCACCAAGGCTATTTTGCTTGATTCAACGGTGTCAATGAGCCACAATATATCTGCCCATCATTGGGTCTTCCCACTTTCTCACATGCTGTGGATGAATGATCAATACTTGGAACATGTTTTTTCCTGAAAAGAGTGAAAATTAGATTTGTGCAAACCTGTCTTATCCGCCTTACCCAGAGGACCAGCTCGTGGAACATCTGCCTTGACCCTCATGTGCACCCCAATCTTTGGAGCTCAACTCTAAAAACCCTATCGGACTCTCTGTGCAGGGCCAATCGAGAAAGATGCAGAGGTCAAGGCATGTTTGTTCCGTCACTGTCCCGATGCAGTACCCTGCTACAACCCCCTGCCACATTTTTTTTAAACGCAACATGGACCACCATCCTTATCTGTACATTTGCCCGAATTACGATGACAGATGTGGACAGATCACATGAAATCCTACACGGCGCATGGGGTAAGAGCGATGCCCAGTATTTTAGTACTGCGCCTGATTACGTTGAATTAATTCATACGGTTTTTCCCAAATTCAATGCGTTACATGTCCTGCTCCTGCAGAAACCTCACATTTATCAATGTTGCCCGGTGTCACGCAGAGAGGCGTTATTGATGACAAAATGATCCCAGAATATGTCCCCACAGGCATGACATTCAGCTGGGCTTCTAAACACAATATTCCACAATCACAATATGGATTTTTTCTTTACTTTTATTTGTAAAGGACAGTCATTGCATACCTGTACTTTGCAATTTTTTTCTAAGGACTATTATACCACTGTATATAATAATGCATGTCCCTTTGTCAAGCCACTGCTGAATGAAGGCATGCTCATGCTGTGCCAGTCATGAAGGTTGCTATGGATTGGTTCACGGTGGCTCCAAAATTGGTTCAGATACCACTCCTCAATGGTGTTTGTTGAACTCACGTCGTTGGGTTCATAGTGCAGTGTGATAACCCACTGTGCGACCACTCTCCCTTCCTCCTTATTACACTACACTCGCTGTTTAAATTGAAAGCTTTTGATGATATGATACTCTGTGCATACTGAGGATGTTTTTGCACAATGTAGATACTGTGTTTCAATGCACAGCTAGGGCAGGACAGATAAAAAAGGAACTGACTGACCTTTATGGGTGGTGCCTTGTTTAATAAATGGTTTTCCTTCCAGAAACGCTGTGCGATTTTCACAATTTAACACGTTGTTCAAGGTTAGGCTACCAAACTCACCCATGGAAACAAAGTGACACATGTACAAACCTATATTGCAATGGGTGTACACACATAAATAATATGGGCACTTTAAAAATATGAGCACATTAAAAACTAGAACAAGTTCAT
This sequence comes from Geotria australis, assembly GCA_036362915.1. Taxonomy (NCBI): domain Eukaryota; kingdom Metazoa; phylum Chordata; class Hyperoartia; order Petromyzontiformes; family Geotriidae; genus Geotria; species Geotria australis. Next base: position 6,236,098 of record JAZEWU010000006.1, on the reverse strand, counting down.
TGGAACATTTTGTTCAGAGCTTTTAAGACCAACATATTCACAAAATAGCTTCTGTTAAAATGTATATTGAAGGAACATGTGCACTTCCATCCAAATCGTTAAAAGACCAGAGGTCAAGACTTAGACCACAGCATAGCCACATTTGCAGTTATCAAGAGTTAAACAATTCCGTCCTACCCACTTAAATCTAATCTGAAGGAATTGTCTAGACATTCCCTGAGGCGCATCTGTTTGTCTCCCAGCATGGCAAAAATATGAAGCGTAGTCTTGCACACTGATAAAGCTGCCGAGGTATACCCATTACTGTTTGTATTACGGATGTATACAAAAGCAATTTCTCTTCAAGCAATCCGTGCACTCTATGGACAGCATATCACAACAGCTAGGTTCTTATTCCTAGCTCTTGAAATGTCCTCCCTGGGTAGCTAACGTTCAAGCTGCTGGCTATAGAGACTTTCCTGCGATTACGCAACATAACACAGGCGATTAGAGGTGTAGGTGAAATCTGAACTTAATACATCTAGGACAGTCAGATTAACACCGTCATTGGGAATGAACAAAGCATTCAGGAGACAGGAGGCTCATTTACATAGCTGCCCTTTAGTCAGTGTGTAACATTGTACATTCATTCATTCATTGTCATAAACCGCTTAATCCAGTACAGGGTTGCGGTGGGAAGGAGCCTATCCCGGCAGACACAGGGTGCAAGGCAGGGCTATATCCAGGATTGGACGCCAGTGCATCATATGGCACCGGGGGAAATTTAGTCCCCAGACCAATCAATGTATGCAGCAGCATGTCTTTGGACTGTGGGAGGAAACCGGAGTGCTTGGCGAAAACCCACGCGGACATGGAGAGAACATGCAAACTCCACACAGAAAGGCATCCGAGCCGGGATACGAACCTGGGGCCTTCTTGCTGTCAGGTGGCAGCACTACCCACCACGCCACTGTGCCACCCGCAACATTGTGCAATGTTCTCCAAAACATGTGTAAAGGCATAAGGTAGAGAGAGAAGTCAGAGGCGGGGTCTAGGAACCCCGATGGCCCTATTGGTTGCGGGGCGGTCCAGCCACCCGGAGACCGAGGTTGGGGCCTGAGGACCTAGTGACCCTTGAGGAGCCATGTGATGTTTTCGAACCTAGAGGCTTTTACGAGATCATGGGGCTTCATTAAAGTTGGCTTAATTGATAACCTGGGGGGGGGTTCGGTTTAGCCGCCTAGGACTGGGGGGGGGCTATATAAGGAGGACCACGGAGAGGCATTGGGGGTTGGTGTCTTGTCGTGTTGAGTGGTGCTGAGACGCGTGGACAGCTGTGCGGGATTGCCCTGGATTCGTGGTGATGCGCGTCCCGGGTGAATAAACCTGACTGCAGAGAAGCGCCTTGTACGAACGCGTCCACTATGAGTGCGCTTGAGGATCAGGAGGTGACTTTTAAGCACCCCGAGTTGATGGAGAAGGAGGAGAGAGGGGATAGAGAGGAGGGAGCGGAATCTGAGCCCGTGGAGGGTCCGGAGGACGGCGAGCCGGCTGCCGAAAACGACCCGGCCTCTCCCGAGGCCCCGCAGCCGGTGCCAGGACAAGTGCAGGACACATGCATATTTCAATGACTGGAATTTTAGCACTACACCACAGAAGCCATCGCATATCATCTAATTCCAAGCAATAATGCTAGTCCCCAGTAAGTAGACGACTATTC
>JAZEWU010000006.1:6192666-6233616 GCA_036362915.1 Geotria australis | reverse complement strand
TCCCCTAAGATGGCCGTCACTTCCTTGAAGACAAACACGGAGGGAGACAGGGAGGGAGGGTGAGCGACAGGGGGGAGACATAGGGACACAGAGACAGGAAGACAGAGAAACAGACACGAGGGGGATACAACCCCAATCCAAATTAAACAATGAACACTGAAGCACAAGAACACACAGAAACACGCAACAGCAAAAAAACGCCCCCACCCACAACAACAAAAACACAACTTCCACACGCGACACCACGAGGCGAGTTTAGGCAAGGCAGGACTGGGCCAGGAGTAGGCCGCGCAAAACAGACAAAAAAAATCAACAAGAGCATGGCAGACAACAAAAACAAACATCAAAGTTACACAGAAACAAACCACCAACCAAAGAGAAAAGGGACAGATTAAAAATGACAAATGTACAACAAATTAAAGCTGTATGTAGAGACTTATAGACTGTATGTAGAAACTTATAGACTGCATGTATAGACTAATAGACTGTATGCATAGACTATAGGCTTTATGTATACATGATAGACTGTGTATAGACTGCAGAGAGATAGGGGTTGCGCTCAGTGACACGGCTATAGACTGTATGTACAGACTATATTGTATGTGTGTATATACTATAGACTAGGGCGGCACGGTGGCGTAGCGCTGCCGCCTCACAGCAAAAAGGCACCAGGCTCGAATCCAGGCTCGGGGGCCTTTCTGTATGGAACTTGCATGCTCCCCAAGTGTCCACGTGGTTTTTCGCCGGGCACTCCGGCCTCATCCCACCGTCCAAAGACACGCTCCACAGTCCCGCCAAAACTAACAAGGCTGCCGGCCACCGGTGTGAAATTGACATTGGTGATGCACAGAAGCCTGCGGGGAGTGGGAAGGTAGGACGAGGGGGTCTCATCTCGGGCGGTAACTCCAGTTGGCCATGCGATGTTGTGTGCGAGCACCGGTCCTCGGAGGGCCATTGTGTGGTGCTCGGGTTTCATTAAGTTAAGGTTATTAATTAACCCGGGGGTCGTGATTTAGTCCACAAGGTCCGGGCTATATAATGGGACCGTAGAGAGGCTTTGGGGGCATCTCTGAGAGTGCGGCGGAGTGTTGAGACGCGCGGACAATCGCTGCGGGATTTCCTCGGCTTCGTCGTCGGCGCGTCCCGCTCAATAAACCCGACTGCAGTGGAGAACCTCGTCCGGCCCGACTACGAGTGTGTCCGAGGATGACGAACGAGGTGACCTTCAAGGACCCAGAGATGCTTGAGGCACGAGAGGAGAAGGGGGAAATAGAGAAGCGGGAGACTGAGGAGCTAGGAGAGGAAGCTCAGGAGACTAATTATTTACTAACTGCATATTTGTATATTGTAATATAGTACAGTATATTGATTTATATCTAGTGGTCACTGTAAGAAAAAAAATATGTTTGCGTCTATATTTTAAACTTCAACGTGGACACTTCACAACAATGAAAGGAAAATGCTCTTTATTAAAGGTTAAAGTATATTTTTAAGATGACAAATTATTAAGCCATAGGCACGCATTTTTACAAAAAGGAAAACTTCACGTGAGCTTTATTGATGTTGGGTCCTGCTTGAAAAGTTAAGGATGGCTGAAAAAGCGTTATCTGAAGAAGTCACAATTCAGGATGTCACTGCAAGAGTTTTATGTGCAGGTCACAGTCACTGATTTGTGGAATTACTAGCCTACGGCTACATGAAATCCTATTCATAATCTCCAAAATCAATTTCTCCTTGGGTGAGGAGAGCCCATCATTTTGCCCTAAGCTGCACATTGATGGCTGGTCTTTTTTGTCGCAGTTAGTGCTGCTGGAGACAAATTCTTACTGAACAGGCAATGGACAACGACACTAAATGTGCGGCTGTTTGCTTCAGATTGAAAGGTGACTTCTGAACTTACGTTTGAAAAACATTGATTTCGCAAAGCCACATTATGAGATCAAAAAGTCAGATTTAATCCGGGATTTGATAGAAAATGACTTGGAAAACAGGGCATTATGAGTGAAGCAATTTTCTTTTGTCTACTCAGCCTAAGGGTATACACTGGAACATTGGATTACTCATGTTAAAAACTAATGTATAATTCTAAGATGAACCAATGGATTGACCACGACTTCCATTTTCAATGTAATATCGGCTTTAACTTACTAAAGCCTCGCAACTGCTACATTAATATTTCAAAATCATTGTTCTTGATTCAAAATCCATTTTTGGGTACATGCACTGACAGCGTTTTTTAACCGGAATATATATAATGACAAGCTTTATATAAATTTATGTCACTGCATTTTACCAACATATTGAACATATTGCGAGATGAGAAAGTCATGAGAGTGCAAACAAATGTAAAAAATAATAACACTTGTGGTTCATGAGTCAGATGTTTGTTTTGAATTTAATGAGGTCTGTTTTCAACATTATATCTTGATGCGGTACCATATACGAGGTGCATTGAGAGATATGAGATGTAAACCGCACAGACAGATTGAGTGGTGGTGCAATGATTACCACACTGCAATATAAACCGGATGACCCGACTTTGATTCCTAGCCACAGTTGACATTCGATTTGCTGACAACGGCCATTATAATGCCCGATTGGAATTAAAAACAGGAAATGTTAGATCAACGTGATAATGAAGACTGCAAAGTACGACTCGGGGTAAACACTAGCAGAAAGTATCACGTACAACAAGTTTACTAAACAATTGCAGATATCTGTCAGAGGGACACAACTGGAAAACACGGCATAATATTGATACCTCGGACAGCTATTGAAAGTCGATGAGGCTTAAAATGAGGACGTAATTAGGCACACGAAAGCAAGTTTGGAGTGCGTTAGAAAAGTGCGCAGATACGCGGTGACGGAAGGAGGAACACTTAGCTCAACGAACATACCCAGGTTATGGCCACCATTCCGACTTGTAATACATTTGGACTTGGGCAGGACATGTCACCAAAACGGATGTTGGCTGATGGTCGGAAATCACGGTGTGGCAGCCCAGGCAGGAAATACAACAGTGAGGACAAGCAACCAGGATATCGAGTGATGAGATCAGCTTGTGTGCAGGTGCCACGTGGTTTATTACATTGCAGGATCCTGTGATACGGCTATGGCTTTCTGAGCCCTCCATCAAGAAGTGGATTATTAATGGATAATGATGTTGAACTTTATAATGGTCATTATGACCTTTCTCATGCAGAACGAACACTTTGAATTATTTTAACATGAGAGTGCAGCGTGCCACAAGCGGGTATGGCGGGGATTCGTTTTATATTTCAGTTTAGCACTCAAGTGATAATTATATTAGTTTACAGGCTTATGTGTTGACAATAATGGAGGTTTTACCATACAGCACCGTGTTGGGCAGTGGTGGTTGGTAAATGGGGAAGGCTCAAAACTGCTTCAGGTATCGCTTCCCAATTATGTAACCCATGGCCAGGAAGGAAACACAGGTCCCTCGGATAACTGGGCAGTGAAATAACAATGCATGTCTGCTCCACCCAGTACTCTAGTGAAAAACTGTACGAAGCAAATAATTCAGATAACGCAAATGATCAAGTTGTTCTATATAATGTCGATATATATATAAAAGCACGGGAGCACAGAAATCCGAGAGAACCTCAGAGTAGCGTCACTGCTCCTTCCGATTGAGAGGAGCCAATTGAGGTGGAATTATATCCCACCTCAATCTACCAGGCACGGGAACGCCTGGGAATCCCCCAGAAAGAGATAGAATCTGTTGCTGAGGAAAGGGATGTCTGGTCCACTCTCCTTGGACTGCTGCCACCGCGACCCTCACCAGGACAAGCGGTTTAGAAAATGGATGGATGGATACTGTTAAAATATCCCCTTCAAGTATGATTACCAGCCATATGTCTAACAGCCATAACACATGTATTATTACTAGATCTGAGTCTAACACGCTGACCTTTTGTAGATGATAATGACCTTAGAAAATTAACTTAATTGCATTTGCTTAATCGGAAAAAGGGGTCAAAACAAATGGCAAGTGAGCTTTGCTTAATATGTTAGGCAGGCCTGTAAAAATATTAACATGCAACACAGTGCTTTGAAATTGGCCTGTTCAACGTAGCAATTCCAACTTGTACCATCATACCTTAGGAATAGTGGCCTATATCAGCATTACAGCACAATCAATGAACACGCTTAGCCTAAATCACAAATAAAATAATAAGCAATTTTATTTTTTCTCAAAGCTGCGTAAACTTGTCATATCACGTTCTTGCTATCGCACTTTTTAAAACTAATCCTGGCCATACCTGGTTGTGGCACGCTGCCCGATACCCAGTTGCAACAGTTTAACCGCACGCTTGGAGAGGAAAAAAAATAGACAGATCACATTTAATCCTGTGCAGAGTTAAACCATTTTTTTTTTTTACAAAGGTTAACTACTATCTGATCAAGTTTCCAGCTTCACACTTGAGGTGGCAAGGACTGGCAAGAGCCCCTTAGTTTTATATTGCAACTTTCATCAGATCGAAGCGGTTGCCCTTGTTACAGCAGCACGTCGCCTCTCGTTAGGCGGGCGAGCGGAGCAGGCCGGCCCACGCTGTCCAATTCACTCTAGGTTGACGAGCCCCGGCTTGGAGGGTGATTAATGGCCAGTGCCGTTAATTAATAGGGCTGTCAGAGTTAGTGCTGTGCCCGACACTTATTGCATCGCACAGAGCCCCACCGCACGGCGTGTGTGTGTGCATGCATGCCGTGCTCTACCCTCTATACCGAGATACTTAATCACAGCAAATAGCCGCCTGGAGTATTGGACCATAGCCAGGGGCAATATACTGGCCTATACTTGCTGATTGCGTTTCTTAATTTACAGTACAAGGCTGTTTAATCAATGAATACCTAGGTTTATGAAATGCTCGCTTTTTTTGTGGGGTCCCCAAATTGGATTAATTGTCCATGTAAAGCAAAATAATGATCTTGGGTCCACCCCCCATGACAACTTTACAAACTTAAGTATGCTAAATTTGTGTGCAAAAAGGGTTTCTGGATTAAGTTATGATTACCAAAAGAAAGAAAATATGATGAGGTTATTACATTATATTACTTAATTTGCAACATATCGGCAAGTCACATTTTTTCACAGACGGCTATTTTAGTTTCGTGTTGAGTGTCTGAACACCCTGCTTGCACTCATAGGGGTGTGATCTATCTCCGTATGAAACCTCTCATTGCCACAACCTGAAAACAAACAGCTTGCAGTCCTATAATCACATGGGAATATGTTGTCTGTGGGTACTGGTGATGTTGGCCAAGTTCAGCTCTCTAGGTGCCTGCAGTGCCCGAAAAACATAACATACCTGACTATGTACTAATGTAGGTTTTCATGGCTCGATTCATGTTGGCTGCTTTTCAAAGGAGAGAGGAAGATCGCTCGACACGGCTATCCCGAAAGAACAGCTCTTAAGAGCAACCATCATGCCTGACTGTGGCAAGTATATGGCTCTAAGTTTCCCTGGAAGTATGTTGGAGTGCAATTAGACATCATGGTGCCGCAGCAGGCTCTGACGTGTAGGTGACTATCGATGGGTACGTATTTCCCGCATTCACTTGTAAATGAAACAACACTCAGCACTATGAGAATTGCTCTCCATAGCTGTTTATACGGGATAGCCGTGTCGGGTGTACCTTCTCCTTTCTCCGCGACGTTTTCCTTCCCACGTTGGAGGCATCATCAGGCGTTTCGCCCATGTTGGAGGCGAAACGTAGCAAAGGAAGGAGAAGGAAAACTTGACACGGCTATCCCGAAAGAGCAGCTATGTAGAGAAATTCTCATACATCGAGCCATGAAAACCTACATCAGTACAAATCAGCACTACATCCTCATAAGTACTGTTATTTGAAGAAGATTTAGGAGTATTCACTTGTAAAAAAAAACCAATTAGAACAATAATTTCCAAACGAACGTAACCCGCAGAGTTAAATATTTTTTTGATATTTAAAATTACAGTGGTATTAGTTAAGCGTTGATTTATTAACATGTTTGCCCTTTGGGTATGTCATTTCTGGTGAGACCGTTTGTAGAGTTTTACAATTTATTGCCAGTGTGTAGTCAGTAGATTTAGCAATTTACAGCTTGTAGCCTTGTAAATATAATACCATTTTACAGATTAATTTTACATCTAAAATGTGTGCAAGTATATGAAAGCACTTTATAAGGTCCAACACAATTTATCTGACATCTAACCAGTAATCAATACCAGCATCGTCACAATTTGGTACAGCGGAATGAGAAAGCGCTATAGACATTCACATATTCACACACACATCTCCAGGGAAATATCTTTAAAGAGGAGATAGAAAAAGAGCCGTTTTCGACACCAAACAGCCATAAGCACTGTCTTATTTAGACAGCTCAATGCTTTTGCATTATAAATGTGCTTGCAGCGCCATTGAATGTATATCATAATAAATTTGAACAATAAAACATTTTGCAATTGGGTCCGGCTATTTTGCTTACGTAGAATATTACCTGAATAAAAAACGAATACCGTAATGGGTTGGTGGAATACATCTCTTTGGGGTTTGCAAAATTCACCAAAGAAATATACTGCAAAAGCAATGATGTAACAATATATCATGGACGAGCGCTGGTTTGGTGGTTAGCACTATGCACTATGAACCCAATGCGCTGAGTTCAATGAACCCAATGCCCTGAGTACAATTTTTGGGCACGGCTAACATCAGGTACTAAAAGCTAAGCCTAGCGCATGGCTTGAAATCGTAAATGAGGCGGATATAAAGATTAACACTAGAGAACGCACAGCTTGTGCCAGAGAAGTAGGATGTTTCTCTTCCACCAACAATGCACCGCAGCATTACGAGAAAAGCCATATTCGTTTTCTGATGAGAATTTTCTGGTCATTGTTCTCGTGTAAGCGCCGTCTCATGACAATGGCATCATAAAACGGAGTTACCCTTTGATCACCCTGGTCGTTGATAACAACTCCCTGTTGAAGCACAGGCTGCAGACCCCAGATATTGCATTACACCCGCTGCGGGCGAAGACAAGCAAGCTTCTGTGTTCCTGACTTGGGCCGGGTCTCCGCCTCATAACAAGCGGAACAGAATGTCATGGTTTATTTAGTGTCCCCGAGGTATCAAATACGAGTCTTAGTCCGATCACGTAGCACTGAAATATTACCATCACACTCGCGCGTAGTGTTCTTATTATTATTATTACACTTGCTTTTTCTGTGTTTACAAAATGAGTGTCCGCTGTCGACCGTTTTGGGTCAAGTACACTTCACTGGTAAAGGATTGCCACTAGAATTCAGGTTTCAATATGAACACGCTTTGTAAATGCTCTGCTTTGTACTTATTGATTGCATGCACATTTGAGCGGGCAGTTAATCACCGTAACTTGCATACCGATTATTATACCCGTGAACATTGTAGGTTTGTCACTCACCTCTCTACAAGTTATGATCTATTTTGAAAACACGTTGTATTTGACAAATGACATTGGTCTCAATTAGAATACACTACTCTAGTTCTATCTAGAGGTTTTGAAATTATACAAAATAGTGATATTTAACCTCTGTATTGATGTAGATTTTTACAGCTCAATGTTTGAACGTTTAGCCTCCCACGTTGGAGGTGAAACGTCACGGACGAGAGAGGAGGAAAGCTCGACACAGCTAACCCGAAAGAGCAGCTCTGAATAACAAATATATATTGTGCTTCTCTTTTTGTTATATTCAGTAGTGAACGGAACATGAATTGGTTGTTGAACAGTGTTGTAGTCTAAACCCCCCCCCCCTCAACTCAGTCAGTTTTTAGTTAATCTGGAAAGAACCGTTGAGCTATGCAGCTCTTTTTAAAAGGTGTCCAGCGGGGAGGGGTAAGCAAGTTACAAGATCTCAGGGCAACAGGAGAATTTCAGTCAGGACAATGGACAATTAACCTAGGCAGCAACATGTCTTTGTACTGTGAGAGGAAACCGGCGTACCCAGGAGAAACCCACGCGACCACGAGGAGAACATGCAAACTCCACACGGGAGGCACCCGAGCCGAGAATCGAACCCATGTTCTTCTTGCTGTGAGGCAGCAACGCTACTAACCGCGCTACCGTGCCGCCCTCACCAGATTGCGAGCTGCAGCAGTCTGCTGGGGAGCAAAGAGATGGTTGGGAGCCCATGACAGAGCGAAGGTATGCTGGGGCCATGGCTGGGCAGACATGAAATCTGATCAGTTGGGGGAGCATGCTGGGTGCTGGCATGAGGGCAGCACGGTAACAATTCATCATCATTATCGGTGCACACTTAATCATGTCCAGGGTCGCAGGGGACCCGAGCTTATGCCGGCAGACACAGGACGCAAGGCAGGGCTATACCTTGGATGGGATGCCAGTCGATCGCAGGACACCGGGGTCAATTTAGTCAGCAGGCCAATTAACCTGGGCAGCAGTGTGTGTTTGGACGGCGGGAGGAAACTAGTGTACCGAGTGAAAAGCCCACGTGGACACGGGCAGACCATGCAAACTCCACACAGAAAGACAAACGAACCGGGAATCGAACCTGCGGTTTCTTGCTGTGAGGCAGCAGAGCTACCCAGTGCACCACAATGCCGTCCACTTATCAACAGTATATGTGCGGGAATAGTCTTTTGTTGAACACTAGACATTGTCGGGCAATGTAAGGGCGTCGAGCCCACAACTGTAGTGGACAAGCCAACAGAGAGCTTGGGGTCCTGTGTACAGCGATGGATAATATCTATGCCCCTTGCTTGACCCTGGTCAGCCTTGATCTCCCATCATCCCGCATGGCTGCCCTTTGATCCAACGCCGTTACAAGGACATGCCCGGACAAGCTCGGGACATGACTTCGCTGAGTCGGTTCAATTAGCCTCCCCATGTGTGAGCTGCCCACGGTACTGCTCGCACGAGTCGGGGGCTGTTACACGACTACAATAAAACCCCGGCCCCGCAACACATGCTACGATTTTAATGTACCATTATGTGAGCCTGTGTGCATGAATACTAAGTGCGTTGGTTCATTTTGTCGGCGCTGTATGCACTAACTTTGAAAAATGCGGGTAATCAAACACTAAACCTTTATGGTCCCCTCGAGTTTATACAATTGTAAAGTGGTCCGCACAGCCCATCGCCAACATTAGTATATGCTCTATACACTCACATTACGCATACATAATCGGTTTTCAGTGCAATAATGAAGTGAAATACTCCAGTGGCAAACATTATACAAAATGTGAATCAAATAGGGAAACAAAAATCGAGCATAATACAGAGGTGCTATTTTTATTTATCATGAGCTCCAGTGTTTGTATGCAGGCAAATACAGCCTATTAAGCTAAGTCAACTAGTCTAACAGTAATCATTGACAGCTCTTTTCTGCATGAATGCGCGTCCCCACGTTGTGTCAATCATGGAGGTTTATGCTGGTTGGTGCAGTTTGGTAGGGACACGACAAATTCATAAAGTACTGGCCACCGATGTTAGCCAGGTCACTGGGGACACACCCCAACCACTGTGCCATTTTAATGTTATTGCCATTTTAACATGAAGGCTTTCGTGACACCGTGCCGCCTCACAGCAAGGAACCCCCTGGTTCGAATCCAGGCGAGGGTGCCTTTCTGCGTGGAGTTTTAATGTTCTCCCCATGTCCGTGTGGGTTTTCGCCTTGCACTCCGGGTTCCTCCCACAGTCCAAAGACATGCTGCTGCATAGGCTAGTTGGCCTGCGGAATAAATTGCCCCCGTGCCCTGTGATGGACTGGCGTCCCATCCTGGATATAGCCCTGCCTTGAGCCCTGTGTTTGCCGGGATAGGCAACGGCTCATTGCGACCCTGTACAGGATTAAGCGGTTTTCTGTCAATGGATGGTTGGATGGCTTTAGTGACCAATGTTCTCCGTAATATAATTAGATGTGTCGGGTGGAGGTGGGTTTACGACACGTGTTTTACGTGACCCAAACCATAAACTGGTTATATTATGGACACCTATTGTTATTATTGAATTAATGATTGAATGGTTGAGCTCATGTTCCATTTTGTATGTTCAAAACCTGTCTTAAATACCGCAATTCCTATCAATACAGTGGCACCATGCCAACGATAAAAATATTAGGTCACTGAATATTTTCTGATATTCATCAGTTGTCCCCCCAACGTCCGCAAGTGTCCAAACAGCCGTAGCATGTCACGAAAGCACTTTAAAGTGTGCACCTCAGGGGCGTGCCAGCAGTTCAGGTGGCCACTTGCTCATCCCATCGGAATATATTCCAACCAGGAACCCTATTCTCCACTCACATCGCTGTCTGCTAAAAATGTACCTTTATTCCCGGAACGAAGGACACACATCTCCTGTGTCTGATGAAAAACATTGCTGAACCTTTGGGTTCAGAGTAAAAAAAAAAAAGGCAGTGTGTATGCACGTACTGATGTAGGTCTCTCCTTCATGGCGCTCTCTCCTTCACGACGTTTCGCCTCCCACGTTGGAGCATCTTCAGGGGTTCTCTGCAGTCAGAACTCGGAACCCGTAAAGATACCTCCAACGTGGGGGGCGAAACGTCACGAAGGAGAGATATAGAAGGCTCGGCATGGCTATCCCGAAAGAACAGCTGCGTGTATGCGTGTTTGCGTTACGTGTGTTACGTCTGAATTTAATACACCTGCAAGTCGAGACGTCATTTCTTCTTTTTCATTCTCGTTGCTTTTCAGTTGTGGTTGCATGTTACTGGTTAAATCGTGAATCAAGTAGGATCCCCAGATATTTCGACAGCCTCCTCCTTATCAGGTCGAGCACAAACCCTCGTCTTCATACTAATTTTCATAAGCTTAACCCACAAATGTATTCCTTTGTCTCAATATCGTTATCTGCAACACAGCAAATAATGAAGTCTAAATTGGAAGAAAAGATGAATTAATGGCACAGGTGTCATATTGAAGCTGCCTGAAAATCTATACAGGTCATGCTGATGTGGCACGCTGATTATGGGAACAATAAAAAGTGATTATGAGGAGAAATTTCTCTTCTGCCAAAGACAAGTGCCGTGTCTCTAATGTGCAAACGAATGCTTGCAATTTGTACTGATGTTGAAAATAAATATTTCATCAAGGTAGATTGCTACTTATTTCAATGTCACTCTGAAACAAAGTAATAGAATCGTACGAGAAAGGAAATTGTGCCCTTGAGATAATGTTTCCACGTGTGTGAAGGACAAGGAGGTTTACTTTGAACAACTGCTACGGTATATGCCTAAGGCAACTGCATGCAACATATTTTTAGAAAACGAGATAAAAGGGAAGCGGAAGAATATTAAACATTAGAGCTAAAATTAGAATACTAGATACATCCTGCATGGCACGTTCGGTATTTTTCCGCTGCATAAATACCGAAGCAAAATTATATTTACGATATTTTTCCTAGTCAATATCAACAACAACAAACATATTCCACTTACTGACTTTAACGCATCTTAATCGTATGTGTCCATGAAATATACGACGCGTATAGAATGTGCACAGTCGCACACAAAACAAATGCAGGTAAGGGCAATGAACTGCTGTCATCTCTACCTATGACACATGATTGCAGTGTTATACAGTGCATCAAAAGGTGCTCCGGGAGCCAAGTCTCGCCTGTTACTCCAAAGCATTCCATTATCGCTTATAATTATCACAACTCCCATCCCGTCTTATCAGCCGGACGCATGCTGGTCTGGAAGGGAATGAAAGGTGACCCTTTCGCACACCATTTGTATGCAACTGGTCGCTAAAACACAACGTCATTGATCAGTTTGCATCAAATAACCTTCGTTTAGCAACAATGTTTGGGCAAACCCAAAATTAAGTTATAAAGCAAAGCTTTAAAGCGAATAATTAGCTACACCTCTATGCTAATGCTGCTGTCACTTGTCTATGAATGTTTATATCCGGTGATACAAACACACAAAACATCTCTATGCCACATTATTATTCAACAAAGGATTTGTTTATCTGTATGCTTGTCTGCGTACAGCACTCAAGTAAAAATTACTCGGAATAAATGCACATTTACTACCAACTATTTTCGAGAGTAAAAAAAAAACACATTTAGTTAAACGTCTTTTCGAAAAATTGCTTCGTGTAGCAAACGCAACGCTAAGAGCCGGGATTTTTTTGCCCTCCTTCCCGCGACAGTTCACCATAATTGTGCTCAAAATGTATTTCAATAGAGTACTGTGTCCACAGTAATAATTCAGCAGATCTAATAAAGCCATTTTGAGCTTTGCTGGCAGAGTTGAAGGCACAGCCGCCTGTTTATACAGGGTCGGCGAGGGTCGCGACAGCAATTTTCCCAGCAGTGCTCGAATCCTCAGGATTATCATGATCATGCTCCTCCGCTATATTTGTTCACGTGCGTGCAAGTGTGAGTGAGGTGACTGGGGGTGACATTTCACTGATATTTTTGGGTTCTTTTTTTTTTCCCCCTAAAGCGTCATGTCGTCACGAATGTTTGTTGTGCATTTCATTATTTTAATTAAGTCAATTTAATTTCGTTCGCATTGGTTTTTTTTTCGTATAACAAGGTGAAATGCTTGTATTTGTAGATTGGAACACTTGATTACACAAGTTGGTGATGTAAATTGTTGCGAGCAACATTGGAATTTTCCTCAACTCTGTGATTTCATCAATTTTCTGAATTATAGGCTAACGAAATTCCACCACACATTCAGGTATGCATACATTGATGTGTGCATAGACAAATGCCCATTTTGTCATACATGTGTAATTTGCACGTATTCAGATATTTTACATGCTATGAATATATTTTCTAATTTTGTAAAGTATGTATTCCATATACATAAATAATAACGTTTTACATTCTGTATACGTCCATCCACCCATTATAGTCCTTGGATAAAACATCTCAGTCTTTAATGCCTTAATTCAACAATTATGTACCACCTTCCAGACCAGCATGCGTCCGGCTGATAAGACGGGATGGGAGTAGCTGTCCTATGGATAGACTCATCCCCACCGGAGAAATGTGGAATTCCAGCTCTGGTTCAGGGCTTTAATCACACTTGACGTTTTGACAAGTATTCTATTGTTGTTCCCAACGGCAGAATAAGTAAACCCGAGACAGCTTTTAAAGGCTGACAGAGATCAAGGTGTTGAAATAAAGAGGCAGATGAGGCCGGGTTTGGGTGCGTTTGAAAAGCTGAACTTAATTGTGAAGCAACATTGCATTGTGTCAAACAATAAACGTTTTTGACAATGTGTACTACTTGTTATGATATGGATCGTACACTTGGATATTTATTAACATTATGGCACTAAAGCTCAATAATGCACAAAGAAGCGTGGAGACATGTAGTTGGGATTACATTAAGACAATAAAACTGTCATGTGTGGATTCGAAAACACGGCCTGTGGTCGCCTAGGCCAGGTCTGCGCTGACCACTGGATGGCGATGATGCGATCAGCTCCGAGCCGAGAGGACAGCCTGCAGCTGATTGGCCAGATCCTCCGCAGTTGTCACATGACACGACTAGGGTAATAATAACAATACAGCAAAATACAAGATACTCTGTAGGCCATCTAGTGGGCTGGTTATGATGTCACAAAACTGTAAGACATTAATTGGTGACCTGACGCACACCTAGTCCCATTATATATAGATATACAGGTTAAAAGACAATCTTAACTGTTAATAAAAGCGGATGGTTGGCAATACTGACTGAGTAAAAGCAAAAGGTTGGAATGCATCCGAGGTTAAATCGCTGTCCAGACGGAGTGATGAAATCAGCTTGTCTGCAGGTGACGGTGGATTATTATATCACAGAATGAACATTTATTTCCAACGCTGTTCTTTCGGGAAATCCGTGTCCAGAACTTTCCCTCTCTCCTTTGCGACGTTTCGCCTCCCACGTTGGAGGCATCCACAGGCGTCTCAGTACGCAAAACGTGATGAAGGAGAGAGGGGGGGGTGGGTTCTCGACATGGCTATCCTGAATGAACAGCTTTGGAAAGCAATTATCATGCATCAAGCAGTGAAAACCCACATTAGTATATCACAGAATCATGAGAGTTGGTGATATCCAGGGGAGACTTCATCCAGCAGTAGATTAATTGTGGCTGATGATTTAAACATTTAATTTAGGCTGTGACTTTCAAAATTAGTTGATGAAAGGTCGTTCATTCTGAAATATTCTAATAAAGCTTGATTATTTGAGTGAATTTTAGCTGCATTGCCTCTGTGGCTCCTGAGAATGTATGTCAATCGTATTGTAGCAGAACACTAAACACTTAGAAAATGTATAGTAAATTGGCTAATTGGCTAAAAAAATTGTCAGCAAACTTCTGGCTAGAAACTGCCCATATGCCTTATTCCACAGAGGCATTTACCCTAAAGCAGAATGTGCCATCTCGTGTAGCGCTACAACTCGTTGATGCCTAATCATGACTGTAAGTGGCTAGGTGTTAACCCGTGAGTTGTTTTAAAATCGTATTACAATGCTATAAATTGTTAATTGAATAAATATCTGCATTACATTTGCAAATTTAATTTAAAAGTATGAAACATGCAATGTTCTGTTAATTGTCCAGTACGTGAAAAGTGTTTTCCGAGGTAAAATAAAGCACTATTTTCACGTGCATCTGATTTTATATGTTTTACTAATTATCCTAACGTAGAGACAGTTCTATATTATAATATTAAGCCTGCTGCTCAGGAAAGCCTCGGGGTGTCTCAAGACTTTTTTTCAGGAGGGTCCTGCCAAATTTTCCATGCAGAATCAAACCCAGGAAATCCTTGCTGTGAGGCACAAGTGTTACCGCTGCACCACTCTGCCACCCTGTAATGATGAATTAACTCAACCTGCACTAATTAACTGACCCAAAAACAGTCTACACCATTCCTTATTTATTATTAACGTATCGCAAAGACAACAAACCAATATTTATTTTTATTCGTATCCGTATCATGTGGCTGTTTATTTCAATATTATAACAAAATTACTGAATTCTGACTGTGATTTAAAACCACAGGGGGAAAAAAACAAAACTGTAAACAATGGGTGGCTGCTCACTATAAAGAAAAATGTGTTTGTGTGTTGTGTGCAAGGTAAAAGTGGAGCCGTAAATGGCTGATTTTGACGCGTTTCCTGCCACTCAAAGATTTCAAATAAGTTGCTTTAGTTTCATCGCTGGAGCCTTCGGTCTTTTCACCAATTATTAACAATCCTTAACATAGTTTGGTGCACCTAAGGGAACTTGTGGTAGCCTACAGTTATTAAATACACGGGTGCTGAAGGCATTTGCCTGTTATTTTTACTCGCAGAGTACCCGGCCTACAAGAGATATTGATTGTTCCAAGTGTGTAACACATTCTGCTGACGTCAAGATAAACGGGGGAGAGTGCTTAGGAGGGTTGATGGTATTTTAAAAGGGGGAATTTATAACTGAAATAGTGTTAAGTTTTTAGAGGAGTAATGAATAAGTGTGAAGTAAAAGTGAAACAAGATATATAAGCAAATCGAAAGCTTTCATGACCAATGTCATCCATAGTGAAGCTCTGTTTATGAGTTTAGGTCATGTGAAGCTGAATGGAAGTTTCAGCGAAACGTCGGTACCATCTTGGAAGGTAAGTGCTGTGTGTGCTTGCTCGTCTTCTCCAACATATCGACGGGTGCACAACACTCACACACATTTTCACATGACCTAAACTCATAAACAGAGCTTCACTAAAGATATAAAAGCGTTTGTGTTGCGCAGATAAAATGTGCGCTTATGAAGGATTCCAGGCCGGTACCCTCAGTGTGGATAAATTAATCCGTAAAAAAAACACTTGCTCCATTATATATAGATTGCTGTAATTGTCAGTATTTTCATGATATTGTGTATTCACGTGCTGGCCTTCTGCTCAACATATCTCGGGCCAATCACTGCGTAGCGCTGAGGGCGATAAACTTTTCATTCTTTATTGCGATCATATGAAAATGTGATTTTGAAATCACAACTTGGGGAGAAAAAAAACAATCTGTGCGAGCAATTTCAACTTTTTCAGCGTTACGGCTAGTGGTAATGGACTTCGATATATACCTTCTATATGTAATGTGTGTATGGGGAAGATATACTTATATACACTCATCATCTTTATCAGTATCCACTTAATCCTGTGCAGGGTCACAGGGGGCTGGAATATATCCCGGAAGACACACGGCACAAGCCAGAGCTATACCCAGGACAGGATGCCAGTCCATCACAGGGCACCGGGGACAATTTACTCAGCAGGCCAATTAATCTAGGCAGCGTGTCTTTGGACTGTGGGAAAAAACCGGAATACACTAAAAATCCCACACGGACACGGGAAGAACATCCACATTCCACATAGAAAAGCACCCAGGTCCTCGTTGCGAGTCACGAATCAAACCCAGGCCCTTGTTGCTGTGAGTTGGCTACTCACTGCGCCAGCGTGCAGCCTCGATATACATACCGTACATGTAAAATCTTGCAAAGAATGCACAGTCTTCCCTTTGCACATTCAAATAAATATTAAACACTTGCCACGGCACATCCATCCCACAATCGACTCGCGTGTGCCTCACAGTGTCCCCCTGTGGGATACACGCCAACACACGCTCAGAGCCACCGCTCTCTGCAGGGTCCTTTGCCGTTGCGCTACGGAAAGTGACAAAGTGTCCCCAGTGGCTCTCACACGCGCGCATTCTCAGCTCCATCACTCTAATGCAGCGCACGTCACTACAGCCGAGGCTGAGACATGGGGACCCTATAAAGTCAACGCTTGTGTATAATGGCCTGTTTAACTAACGTGGTGGCATTGGCAGCACGGTATGCTGTGTGGTGCTGCACTCTAGTGCATGAATGACATGGCTGGCTACCAGGTTCTACACTCGAACATTTAAGCCTCTATGCACAAATGCTTAATGTACAAGGTACTCTGTCAGTAATGGCTGATGAGCACCATTGCATGCACAAATCGAGGGCCAACGGATGAGGTTACGAATTTGCGAATACACACATGCAATAATAATTTAGCACATTTGCTATCCGCTCGTCCGGTATAGCGCAGGGCACTCACCGAGGCGCTATGTTTCACAGATGGACATGGTCGGTCGGTAGGAAGTGATGTTGCTTTGTGTAATCCCAATTGAGTAATAATGGAACGGCGGTGCAACAATTAATTACATATTAACCCGGCAAAATTGATAGGGACAGTATACACTATTGAATTGCTCTGTCGCAATGTCTTCTAAATATTCACGTGTTAATTGCATCCCAGCTCTTTACCGAGAATAATTATTATTTTTTATACGCCACGAGTTCCAGGCGTTGAACTATATGTTATTCACTGGTCCAACGTGTGCATTGATCATGATGGGGGACACTTTTGACAATTTCTGTAATAACTAATGATAACTAATATTCTGATGTTATCGGCCAATTCATTCACGGGTGTTTGTTCGCCACCGATGTTAGCCACGGCGAGGAATTGAACGCAAGCGGCTGGTTTCACAATTCAGCACGACAACGCGACGGGACCGAGTGACCACTTCACACTAATTTAATTACAGGACAATGTTCTGTACGAGCAACGAAAGAGTACAGACTTTACAATAGATTTTATTTCTGTTTGGCGAAATATTTTATGCGTTTTACTACCCACCCATTACTTTCAGAAAACAGCCAAAAGGAAATCGAGAAATCTAGTCAATTTAGGTTACGCTTCCTCTGGGAGATGCAACAGCCTCAGAAATGTGTTAGGCTAAATGTGCCTCAGAACTATAAGTACCTAAACTCGATCTCAACAATCTGCTATTCTGCATTGAGCGCAATAAAGACAGATCGTATAATCAAAGCCAGAGCCCCAAATACAATTTGACTTTCACGCAAGGGTAATTAAAGATATTATCTACACAAGTGTGGCAAGTACATCTCCAGTATTTCTAAAAAGTGTATATTCATTGCCGCTCAAGCGTAAAGCCGCTGCTGTTTTTCTATATGCAATTACAATGGCAACTTTGGTATGACTCTTGAGGAAAGGAGGAATAAAATAAAAGAATACACCAAAGCATGTTTCTCTGCATGTATGTCATACAGTAGAGGTCTTCAGGGGGGTGGTGTGGGGGGGGAGAGATGCAGCATAACATTTTGAAATATTGCTGCAAGCTACATCTGCCAAGCTCGATGCATTTACTGCCATCCGGCAGGGTGAATCATCTTGGGACTCTGTGGCACTTCAATTTTAAGGCCAACGGCTTGGCAGATTTACGGAGGTCCACGAATACTCTAGGCTGCAGGCAGCTTGCCGTGAGGCACAAACTTTTCCCACACCACATCCCTGCCTGGTTGTATGTCATCCCTTGGTGGCACCCAAATTTCAGGCAGAACTCTAGTGCACAGATGCAAGGTCAACAGATCTGCCAACCGCAAAGAAGAAAAAAAATGAAGGCTCTTTTCTGACATAAATCTGTAGCAGTTATATTGAAATAGCCTTCCCTCTCGTCCTTTATGCCATCCCACAGGAAGTTCAAACACAGGCCACTTATCTACTAAGTTTTCAAAAAATGGTATTGGTGTTCCAATTTAAAGAGTCACAAAGGCTTTTTGAAGGCAATTCTCTGGTTTTCCTAGACAACACTTTAAAACAAATCCAATGTTATGATTTTAAGCCACGTGTGAAAAGGCACTGTGTGAACAGTATACAATCCTTAAGCTTAGATATGATTTGTTATAATCAAAATAAGTTACATATTGGTCGTTCACATTTTCCACCAATTTAAATTATAATTTCGTTTTGTATACAAGTCAGCTGTGTGTCTGTGGCTCTAAGAAGCGTCTTCATCTTTAGATTTCTAAATATTGAGAATACTATGGCGACAGCTTTGAATATTTCAATGCATCCGCTCTAAACATTAGAAACATTAGAAAACTAAAGCAACTGGACATTAATTTGTGCAATGTGTATTTTTTTCACATTTGTAAAATAAATCACTTCCCAAACATGTCTCTTGTATAAAATGCACACCACGAATGTAGCATGCCTTATCAGCTACATTCAGTAAATTTCTAAGTATCTTGGTCCCAGTTCATATTTATTCCAAAGCCTAATTAGTGTCGCGCCATACATACGTGATGTTAGCTATCACGATCACGCTGTTTAAGCCCTCTCGTCCGATGGAGCTACAGTATTAGAAAATGTACATCCTCACATTTCAAATGTATTAGAAAATATATCCACAAAGACATGCCCCACAGTGATATCGCGACGTAATTACTGAGCAATTTCGCAGAATTATGTATAAAATCTTATGCCGTTGAGTTTAGCATGTATACGAATGACTGTATTAAACATGTTGTTGCCCTCCTATGGTCAGGCAACTGTGTGCTATAATTTACAGCCTGTAATAATACTCATGAGATGGGAGACCAAGAAACATGCAAAAATACACTGGAACTTGTAAATATAATAATAATATAATTTTATATAGCGCCTTTCACCCGAGGGTCACAAAGCGCTGCACAAGGGCCGCGAAGAGGACGGCATGTCAACAAGGAAAAAAACCCAACGCAACAAAAAACTAATTATTAAAGAGCTGGAGTCTGTTGCTGAGGAAAGGGATGTCTGGTCCACTCTCCTTGGACTGCTGTCACCGCGACCCTCACCAGGACAAGCGGTTTAGAAAATGGATGGATGGATGGATGCTTCGAATATACTGAAAGGTCGTGAAACTGGCAATCTTAAGAGCGGCAAAAATCTGCCAGCGTCCCTTAAGATGGTCGTCACTTCCTTAAAGACAAACACGGAGGGAGACAGGGAGGGAGGGTGAGCGACATATATATTTAATCTTCAAGTCACTTCACTAAAGTGGTGGCACAGTGATTACTGCAAATGCACCTCAAACCCAGTTTTTACATTTTAATTCCCAGCCATGGGTGACATACGGAGCGAGTGATACTTGAAATGGTCGTGGCCGCTGCTACCGCACCAACCCACGCCGTCAAGCATGGGGAAGTATGGTCAAACACCCATTAATGACATGGGGGTCGGGAAGCCTTCATGCAGCGTGGATTGACAAATGGCTCAAAAAGATTATGTTTATAGGTATAATTAAGCAGCATTTCGAGGACGGACGATACAATGAATGTGTTGTGTGAATATTTTGTCATAGGTGTTTCGTCCATCTTAAACTTCCACATGTTAAACACGCCAACATCGTGGGTGTGATTGCTTGAATACCTCTAGTAGTCTAGTATGTTCTGTTGAAGATCACAATCACAACATTCAAGCACGGAGTTCAGACTGATGTAACATGTGATGTTCATCCATCCATCCATTGTCAGAAACCGCTTAATCCTGTACAGGGTTGCCGGAAGCCGGAGCCTATCCCGGCAGACACAGGGCGCAAGGCAGGGACATACCCAGGATGGGACGCCAGTCCAAAAGGCACCAGGGGCAACATGTGCTGTCTTTTTAAAATAATTCTGTACGGCTGATCTATGCACGCAAAGCAAAACCGTGTTGCAGTAATTATTAGTAATTAAATATGCCGAGTAGATGGCAGAAGTCCCCCAGTAAATGTCACCCCACTTTATACATGTACTTAAATCAATGCAGATACTGCACTGATGTTTTCCCAGAGAGACTAAGAATCACACTCAGGCATATATGGGAAAATATCCTTCTGTTCAATAATAGTTTCCCATAAATACAACAGACTTTTAGGATTTGCAAGTATTTCAAACAGTGTTGCTCGGTTAAGATTAAGGCCCTTAAATTGCCAAACGCTATGGATCATTAAATAAAGATGTATTTAAGTAAACCAAATGTTAAGCATAATTATCTAACTCCTGGAAATAAATGGAAAACGTAATGAAGAAGTATGCACAGTGGGTCTAAAGATACATTTGAGCATCGACAACAACCTCCCTGAACAAGAAGAGGGATTTCAGTGGGGTGAAAATAAAAAGGATACTTAGGGCAATTACTGAGGGTGGTTCAGGACCAAAACTGTGACACGGATGAGTGGGAGCCGCAGGGAATGCTTTTGACAAAAGTAAATTTATCACGAAAGGAAACATTTGTGAGGACCCATCATAACAAGAAGGGGTGGTAGCAGATGGGAAAAACTGGTGATTGAATTCAGGCGACAGGAGAAGACACCAACGCGGATGACCACCGCAGTGATGAGATCAGCACATACGCAGGAATGAGACGGCACGCGACTAGATGTGTCTGATGAGAATATGGGTCGAGAACATGACTTGGTATTGTAATGGTGACCAGATATGTGAAGGCAGTCTCATTAACGTCAGAGAAACACCTCGTGGTTCGGATCTTTCCTTTGTGTTTAGTTTCTGAACGTTTAGATCATGTATGTCTTTAAGACGTGCGGTACGTAATGTTGTTCTGGACTAAGCAACCGAACGAGCAATGAAGGGCGCCACTTGCTGTTTAACCGAGGAGTTGTCACAGGCATTCCTCGTGATATTGTTGCGCCAATTCTTACCGTTTTTGGTCAGTTGATGCCACCTAGTGGTTGCGTGTGACAATGCGTTGCGAGAAATCCAAGGATTTGGAAAACCCTCCGACGAAAGGAGGTTAGCGTCAGTAAGGGCATCTGGGCGTAAAATTCTGCTCCAATACCGCCACCAGTGGGGGGCAAACGGCCAACCTGGGTGAATCTGGATAGCGGCCACTTACACCGGTCACTTACACCGGTAGTGTTACACTCATAATATTAGATAAATAATTGCCGAGCATGACATGGAGAAACAAATTACAGTAATTACTCGGTGATGACTATCTCAAATAAAATCAACGATAAGTATAGTGCTTGAATATATCTATGGGGTTTAAGGAGTTTCAAACTTAATTATGTGTGCAACACTGACTGGGTTCTTTTTTCACCATTTAGGTTCGTAATGGACGATGTTGTCAACCATAACACAGACTCTGGTGGAAAGGGCTGGACAAAAGTTCCATATTTCATCACAATCATCACCCACTATCTATCCACTGTTGGATGAATGGGTCCGCATGCTGTTGCCAATCCTTCAAGTCCTGTGAGGGCACAATCCATCTCTCTCCTGTGTCAACTAATCTCATCGCTTCATCCTAGAGGATGATCGTTCTCGACTATGGCGTGTTCTTTTTGTTGTTGCCATTCCGTCAATAGTCTTGTACATCAGCTGTCATCCCTCGCGGTGATGTGTCCTACTCAGTCAACAACAAATCTCTAATGTTTATTTGTTCCCTGACCCCAGTGCCCCCCTTTGTTCATTCATTCATGAATTATCAAAAACCGCTTATTGCTGTAGAGGGTTGCGGTGAGCTCGAGCCTATCCTGGCAGACACAGGGCGCAAGGCAGGTCTATACCCAGGATGGGAAGCCAGTCCACCACAGGGCACCTGGGGCAATTTATTCAGCAGGCCAATTAACATATGCAGCAGCATATCTTTGGGCTGTGGGAGGAAACCGGAGTGCCCGGCGAAAACCCACGCAGACACGGGGAGAACATGTAAACTCCACACATAAAGGCACCCGAGCCGAGATTCGAACCCGGGAGCTCCCCTTTCACGTTCTGTCAGAGTACATGATTCCAAACCATCGCAGCTGATATGCACTAATTGAATTGTCAAGCATTACACAGGGAGAGACATTAAATAAGCACAAGCCACATTTTAAAGATACATATTTAAAAAATAAAATATTTATTTAAAGTTTGGCTGTCTGATTTACTGGTATTAATTACTGAACACTGCTGCAACAGCACTAGCATGAATACGCATCATCATCATAATTATATAAACCCTACGAAAAATATTCAGCAGGATTTTTTTATTTAATCGATAAAGGCAATGCAGCACATGTGGCTCACCCATTTCACAACCCATTTCTTCCCCTATTGTTTCATTCCCACACCCTTCACACTCACGCTCACAGGCTTTATAAATGATCCACTCGATTCAGCTTCAACAATTTCTTGGAAACTATACCAATGATCTACGACTCTTGTAAGAAGAACAATTTCCTACATTATGCGCAGGCCAATGTCTTCCCAGTTTGTAAGAATGGTTTCCAGTCTTACGCATTTTATTACATTTTTTGTACCTCTTGCAGTTTTATAAACCCCTCATGCACAGATAAATATGGCAAGCTTGGTTACTGGCAACCAAAAGGAGTTTAATGTGGCAGTAAGGCATGCATGCATGTGTATTATATAAAGGTTAATCACTTTTATCAATTGCAAATATTAAATATCAGGCTTTGTAAACTGTTACAAGATTCACATGTTAGTCGATCGGTCAGTTGCAGGTTGTGGGGTAGAGTGTAGTACTCCTGTCTCTTCTAACATGTCGGCCCAGTGGGGAAGAGGAGGCCAATAGCCTAGAGTGGGAGATGTGCATAGTCCTCCTAGTCTTCTTCTTCTTTGCGATTCTTCGAAGCACGATGGTCAGCCTCTGGACATCGTTGTCGAGCTGAGCTGAAAGACAACAATGTTCCTCCTAGTGCACAACATTTTACAAACAGTGACGCGAGCAACTGCCTTTACCTAACAACTTCACATACTACTCACACGCACATTTGTGTACATGAATTATTTTTTCTTATTATCACAAAGTAATTGATAGAAAGCTTTCGGAATTACAGTAAATGACCTGCAACATATTATTGCATCGTATTTGTCAATACTATTCATCTCATCCAGTGGTTCTTAACCTGGGGTGCGAGATATGCCAGAATTTAGTATTTATCGTATTATATATGTATTATGTCGTATATGTATTTCTCACGTCGCGATCCTTGTCAGGTAATACTTGGTGTTGCCTGCGAATTCTACCAAACACTTCGAAGCCGAGCTGAAAGACAACGATGTCCAGAAGCTGACCATCGTGCGTCGAAGAATCGCAAAGAAGAAGAATACTAGGTGAGAGAACATATTTTGAGAACTAAAATGGTGCGGGATGCACTATATGCTAAGGACCACTGATCTAATCACTGCACTGCACTATAACATTGATTGGGCCCAGGTATATCCCAAAGATGCAAATGTTCCACACTATAGTATCTACCTTGTTGACTAAACGTGACCCCAATGTTCTTACAAATTAAACTAACACGATCACAGTTGCAACCAATAAAAAACACACCGCATCATATAAACGTGTGTTGTGTAGGACACTGGACATTTAAGACAATGTAAAAATTCAAGCTTCTGAGTTTTCTATTGATGATCAAATATCAACGCAGGGATACCTCGGCACGTTCTCTGCATCAATGGCGATAATCTAATTGAGGCCATAGCCATGACTCCACGGCCAATTTAGTCAGGATACTTAACCTACGCAGAATGTCTTTGGCCTGTGGGAAGAAACCAGAGTGTCCGGCAAAAACCAACGCGGACAGGGGGAAATCAAGCAAACTCCACACAGAAAGGCACCCGAGCCGGGATACGAACCCAGGGTCTTCTTGGTGTGAGGAGACAGCACTAATCACCATGCCACCGTGACACCCTACTTACAGTATTACAAAAAATCGCATACATTATAGGGTCAAATTTGCCCGGTGAAATCCTCTTACGTTTTCGAGAAGCTTTGTTATTATATTGTTTAGAGTCTCGTTATTTATAATAGTCTGTTAAGATTAATTTCAGTCTCATGTAATTATTGATTCACCACCTAGAGGCTCTCAACTCATTGTACCAGATGCTTGGCTACCAGCCTCCACACTCGCACCTTAGGTGCTCCAACAGATAATGTAATGAGAATTGTAATTGAATTATAAGTAAAGATTTATGCAGATTACTAATATGCAAGAGTTAAATTAATATAAGCAGCAGTTACTCAAGGAAGAATAATCATATCACTTAGGAACCGATGTAGAGGGCAGATTATGCACAATCAGAATATGAAAGAATAAATGAACAGTAGATCAAAAACATTAGAATGTACTTGAAGCAACATGTGTTATACAGTAATTGAATTTGTATCATTATTGAACACAAGTCATTATTTGAAAAGTGCATGCGTATGTATTTCAATTAGTAAAGATGTAAATTGCAGACCTTGTAATTCAACCATATTTTTTTCACAACAATGTTTTACCACATTGCCAAACAAGCTTGTGATTAAGCCGAAGACAGATTTAAAATTAACATGACATTTCTTTTGTACTGTAATTTAAAATGCCATTTAAATGTAAATGTGAAGATGGGCATTGCATAGTAATTGTTTTCCCATTGGATGCTGAGATTAAAAAAAATACATGTTCCAATTGTTATTATGGTACAAGTGAAGTCAAAAAACATACTTGGCATAAAATTGTGCCAATTAGCATACAGTACATGTATTAACTCTTGCATATTATGAGCCAGATATACAAAGAAATGCGTCAACACCATTGAACGTACACGTAGGAATTCGTATAAACATACACACATAGAAAAACACATCCGACATGAATAAGATAAAAGGTTTTACCCTTTCTGGCAATGAGACCAGTGTTTGCACGTTTTTGCCAAAAGCATGTGTGGCTTCTTGCAAACTGGACACTGAAAGGTGACGGTTGCTCTTCAGAGCTGCTTTTTTGGGATAGCCGTATCGAACGATTTCCCTCTCTCAACACGGCTATCCCGAAAGAGCAGCTCTGAAGCGCAACAGTCATGAATCGAGCCGTGAAAACCTGCATCAGTACACTGTGAAAGGTATCCATTTGGTGTTTTCAACATCTTAACACTTGTCTCATTGCAAGAAAGGGTAAAACTCTGTATATTTTTTTTACATCTGTATGCTGCCAAAAAGGTATCCAAAAACACATCCACAAAAACGTATGATAAAAAGGCTTTACCCTTTCTGGCATAAATGCAATTGTTAGGATGTTCAAACACCAAATGGACTCCAATTGGACAGCATCATTTAGTCTCTTGATGCTCGCAAAAGGGTCCCATAGTGATAACTGCTGAACCCGAATAGTAATGATTTGATGTTTGCATTGTCCTTGTATTGCTCCCTTTTGAGTGGCCTTTGGTCTAACACTGCTGAGACAATAACATAAATAAGGCTGTCTCTGGTGCAGGTCAATCATTTTTGAACGACTATACTACATTCATTATCAAATATATTGTGTGGTTTAAAGTGGGTCTTTATTGCGTGATGCAACATCTTAAAAATCAAGGTCCAATAGTTAAATATCCACCATGTAGCCTACATAAGCTGGATACCTCTCGTTCAATAACTCATTCCAATGCTATATTAGATCCTGAAGGATTATCAAAACTTTGTTATTCTTCTTCTTCTTTGCGATTCTTCGAAGCACGATGGCTAGCTTCTGGACATCATCGTCTTTCAGCTTGGCTTCGAAGTGTTTGGTAGAATTCGCAGGCAATACCAAGTACTACCTGACAGGGATCGCGACGTGAACGCTTCTACCTTGACCCCCACTTTGTTATTTATAACTCGTCTATGAAGAAACTTTATTTGTAACTGTGAGGAAGAGGTACATCATCACTAGTCCGGCTGACATATTGAGTATCTGATGCAGCGCACAACATTCAGTTTCACTCTGAACAGTTTACTTTTCATGGACATATCGGGCAGGCGACTTAAGATCGCTGTAAACAACATTTACTATCTATAGTCTGCCTACAATGCAATTAATTTCAACATATTGCGACATAAACATTTTCTAAGGGATAGTTTTAAAATGCTGTATGGGGTGTCTGGATGACGTAGAGGTCAGCGTGCCAAGCTGGCCCTGCTGAGACCCTGGCTTCGAATCGAGGCAGTTCCCTAGGAATGAACTGGACGTTCACAGTGTATCCAGGATGCAGGGTGGTAACATCCGCGCCTCACAGAAAGAATGGTGGGGGTCAAGGTAGAAGCGTTCACGTCGCGATCCCTGTCAGGTAGTACTTGGTATTGCCTGCGAATTCTACCAAACACTTCGAAGCCAAGCTGAAAGACGACGATGTCCAGAAGCTAGCCATCGTGCTTCGAAGAATCGCAAAGAAGAAGAAGAAAGAATGGTCTTGCCCGACGCGGTTCGATCGTCTTGACTAAATTGCCCCCGGTGCCCTAAGATGTTGTAACGTGCTTACTCCTTCCCGCTGGACAACTGTTTAAAAGAGCCACATAGCTCAACGGTTCCTTTCAGCTTGAATAAAACCTGACTAATTGAGTGGGTTGCTGTAGATGGATCATGTTACGTGGATGATAAGATTCAGTTGGTAGACCTTTTCCTGATTCCTTATCTGCCGACAAGCGTGGCTAAACGGAGTCATCTGCAGCCAGTTGCAGATGCGTTATCTTACATGCGGATATTATGATGCGTTTGCTGCCACTTCTGGGCAACTCATTATTCACAGACAAGCGAACATAATGGGATGGATTGTCTACCTCGAGCAGACCACGTTTAGATGAGTCATCAGCCAATAAAGCCTAGATAATAAGGAGAATACATAGCGTGTGCTAACAGGATTTTCTCGAGATCGATGCAGGGGGTCAAGGCTAACACAAGGCGCAGATAGTTGGGGCACGACTATGATAAGTTTCCCTGTACATTCGATGCAGTGCTTCAATCACAATCCACTCCGAACTTGAAAGTGGATGTTCGACAAAACACTGCGTTTGTAATACGTTTCAGCTTACATAACAGCACGTGACCCTGTTGGAGTGGCATGTAATATTGGTTATAGCGATAGATTTCAACAAAATTGCTTTAGTGTCGAGAAATGCCGATGTAATGAAGTGCTCTTATTGTGAGGAAAGAAGATAGGTTGCTTATATATAATGGAGATGATTTAGTGAAGCAAGGGTAGTCCACTGTAAAACTGGTTCCACAGCTTGTGAAAGTCTCCGTCATATTGATCACTTTCAACGCTCCAATGAAAGCTGTTTCACTTCCAGCCTTCTCCCTTTAT
Source organism: Geotria australis (assembly GCA_036362915.1). Taxonomy (NCBI): domain Eukaryota; kingdom Metazoa; phylum Chordata; class Hyperoartia; order Petromyzontiformes; family Geotriidae; genus Geotria; species Geotria australis. The sequence goes on along the minus strand of JAZEWU010000006.1, from coordinate 6,205,698 downwards.
ATCTCGTACCCATAAATCCAAGGGATACTCGGGTTGCCCTCATCAGCACTTTACAAACCGCCCCCACCCACCAATATATTTTAATTGTGAAGGCAGGGTATTTTAATGTTTAATAGGTTCAACTAATGCACTAAATTATATTACGACAATGTATACAGGTTCTTACATTTTTAATGAACGCTTAACTGTGTAAACCCAGAGTATAGTTCGCCTTGTTAACTTGTTAAACAGCTAACAAAACTGCCAAGATATTGTCCCCTAGGCATTTTAGCTAAAACAAAACAACTATTTTCCAACACAAGTCACAGTTTTAATGCTTGAAAGTGCTACATTTTAAATTGATTTTTTTCAATACGGAAAGTTATTGCTTTCTCAACCCTTATAATAATATCCAATAACGTGTAAATAGGTGGTACTCTGTATTTACGTTCCATAGGCATGCGCAGTACAACAATCCAGGCCTTTCTTCCATCAGAACGCACAAACAGAGATTATAGGCGAATTGGCCGGCTGACTAAATTGTCCCTGGTGCCCTGCGATGGACCGGCGTCCCATCCTGGGTATGGCACTGCCTTGCACACGGTGTCTGCCGGGATAGGCTCAGGCTCACCGCAACCCTGTACAGGCATAAGCGGTTTCTGACAATGAGGCAATGGTAGGGAATTCCAAAGTGAAGCAGTGGTTGGGAAGCCATGCAGCATGGTAGGCAGATGAACAGCGTGGATGAGACAAAACAACGTAGACCAGGTCATTTTGTAACATTGGTGAAGGAATCTTATGAGAGTACTTAAACAAAGTTCACGTGACCAACAACCATGGTAGGAGCGGCAGAAGTGTGATAAGGAGGCAGCTGATCACCGGTAACAATGCGACTGCGTTAAGCTGAATGTTGACCAAGTGTAAAGTCAGATAGTAACCTGGTGCTCCAGCCCAGATATGAGAACATCATTCCAACTTCGCGTATACACAGTCAATTTAACTTCACATCACTTCATTGCCTCACAGGATACACATCTGCAACAGAGTTTGTTAAAGTTGCGCAATGTGATTTTGATGCGAGTTGTACATTACCATATTCAGTAGACGACGAGGATGCCATCCATGATCGTGATACTAAATATGCCTTACATCCGATATAAAATGTGATGTTTCGAGAAGGTTAAACATACACAAATTAGTCCAAACAACTAGCAGGGCTCAGCGGGCTTTATTAGCTTACAATAAGGCGCTGTCATGTTGTGCTGCACCAGACTGGAACACAGGCCTCTAAACTGCCACCTTTTCACCTGCAATACGTCGGCAAGCGTAACTTCTCTCCGCCCTTTTATAGCCGGCACAAGGGCGTGCCCACGTCAGCATCACACGTTAAAACGCAAATTACACCATCCGTCCATTGTCACAAGAAACCGGTTAATCCTGTACAGGGTCGCGGTGAGCCGGCGCCCTATCCCGGCAGACACAGGGCGCAAGGCAGGGCTACACCCAGGATGGGACGCCAAGTCCATCACATGGCACCGGGGGCAATTTAGTCCGCAAGCCAATTAAACTATGCAGCGGCATGTGTTTGGACTGTGGGAGAAAACCGGAGTGCCCGGCGAAAACCCACGCGGACACGGGGAGAACATGCAAACGCCACGCAGAAAGGCCTCCGAGTCGGGATTCGAACCCGGGGGCTTATTGCTGTGAGGCGGCAGCGCTACTCACCGCGCCACCGCCGCTGTATAATGCGCACATGTTCATTCAATTTAGAAGGTATTAATTCGAAGAGAGAACGACTGAGAGGCGGGAGGAAAAACTGCAGAGAGGCGGAGGATGCAGCCAGGCGGACTACAGGCGCCAACATATTGCCACACACTGCGTCCTATATATATTATGATGTTATCGGCCAATTAATTATTGAGTGTTCATTTCAAGTTGAGCGGAAAAACCGGAGAACCCGGAGGAAACCCACGCAAAACAGGGGGAAAACACAAACATGCCACGCAGAAACGCGCCTGAGGTGAGAATCGAACCGCCTCAGGCAAGACCATTATTTCTGAGAGTCGCAGATGTTACCACTGCGCCACCCTGCCGCCACGTTTATATCCTAATGCACCAAAATCATCCCTTCCCACACTCGCACGCGTAATCATCAAAATGACGGGAGCACATCTTCTCACGCTGTGGACAGTCAGTCGGGACAACGTGTGCAACTCCAAGAGTTGGCGTTGATAGCGGTAAGCTCGGAGGCCATCCCCTGGCGGCCCCTGGCAAATCTCCAGCTCGTGGCGACTGCAGCATCGGCTATGTTGCTAGCGTTTGATAATTGGATGCCGGTGACATTGCCAGCCTTTCCTAGACCTCATCAGCAGCTGTGTTGATGGATATTTTTCCAGGGCAGCTCAGTGTCGGCAGCACATCAGCAGAGAGCCTGGCTCGATGCTCTTCCGCGTGACGATGCCAAGCACTTCGATCTGCTGTCCAAAGAGTGTGGGACACAGGTGCAGTCTCCTTGGCAAGGATGGCAGACAGCCACTTTTTAACTGCAGGCAAAGGTTTTCTTAAGAATCACGTGACGCAGCTGATGCTTGGCTTGTGTGAGTGTAGCTATATGTTTACATTTAGCTTCGTTTCTTGCAGCAAGCGATACTTTGTTAGGTCATGACTTCAAGAGGTCGCCTGCCGGGTTGATCCCACTGGTATGCTGACTTCAGCGTGATGTCCCAGTAAACACAGTGCCAACGTTGGTTAACGTTGGTTGGGACAACGTTTGTGTAGGTTTTATTGTTTCTGGTCACGGGCGAATAATGAACGATGCCTCGTTCTTCAAATAATACTAAAGCATGCTTCTGTAGAAGGCAATTCAAGCTGTCTGGAGCGAATTCCCAAAATGCCGATATTGAATGCTTGAAATCAATTACAGCCTAGGAGGCTTTCTCATATTCCCACAAGCACAGCGACAGGCAGAGCATCTTTCTCAACTGCTTCATGAGACCTTGGGTGCAGCGCAGGTCCAGCCGCTTTAAAGGTTGCAAACTCCACGCAAAGACACGCCTGTTCATCTGGTTGCTGCTATTTGGAAATGCTGAGCGTGTCAGGTTCCGACCCACTGAGTCAGAATGACACAACAATTGGCTCACTCTGTGTCACGAACGGTGAGCAGTGCGTGCACATGCCTGCATCCTGTTGAATCATCGATCACAGCGTGTGAGCATGCAATCATCACCGCTTTCTTACCGATGGAAGTGCCTGTCACCGCGTGCTTTGGACACGCACACTTGCACAATGTCCCATTTTCGAGCAGAATTGGAATCTTTCCTTAATGAAGCGGCACGGCTCTGGTACGTGTTCCGCTGCGTAGCGAGAAACGCTGCATGTTGCTTTGTTAGCCTTCATTACATATACAAATCATTGCTTTGGCCCCCCAGGTGTCTAGCGACCACCAGAAAGCAGGTAGTTGAGCGCAGTTGTTGATCGCAGTTCCTCGAACTGTACGCGAGCCGTCTCCGAGCTCTCGTCATTGTGCTGCATCAAACGTCAACTCTGGTGGCACAATGTCATTGTGTAAGCTTCGCACACAAGATGACCCAGCAGCATAGTTGCGAGGTTATCACCGAACTCTCAGCTCCGGTGTTTCAGCTCTGACGCGCGCGGTGAAATTTGTCAAATTGGAAATAGCGAAATATGAGGCCACAGGTTTAAAATGTTCAGACGCCGACACAACACTCTCCTTCTACTTCAACTCTGACGGACTTTCAGCTGAAGGAAAATATCGAATCAAGGCACGTGTGGTCGAACCGCACACAGTGAACAGAACAGAGCGTCCATTTACCAATCGCCAGAAATGTTGTTTGCTTCAATATCAAAATACAGCCTTCCGCTGTACCTCTCCCAAGATGCCACTTCCTCAAGTATGACATCTTCCACATGGCCGGCCCAATGTTGCCATAGTCAAACATTATACTGTATGACGGTTGCTTTTCAAAGCTGTTCTTTCGACATAGCCGTGTCGAGCGTGCTTTCTCCTTCGCGACGTTTTGCCTCCCACGTTGAAGACGCCTCCAACGTGGGAAGCGAAACATCACGAAGGAGAAAGGGGGAGCACTCGACACGACCATCCCGAATTAAGAGCTTTGAAAAGCAAACCACCATAAATCGAGCCGTAACAACCTACATCAGCACGTTATACCGCATTCTCTCCCAGTCCAGTTTGGTCCTTTAAACTGACATGGCTGACACTACATTGAGGGCCATATTTGACTTAAAAAACGCAGTTGGAGCAGCAGCAGCCCCTTGGTCCGGCCAATCGATAGCAATTTCTTCTGCTTGTTTTGTTTGTTCCCGTGCTGCACTCCGTTGCCCGGCGAGATGCGGCCGCACATTGCAGATGCGTTCTGCTTGTTCACCTTGCTGCCAGTGTTAAGTTTCCATGCGGGGATCGAATCACTAATCAATCGCATTACTCTAAACAACTTGTATAGCTCGTGCGGCTTAATTAACTACATTACGGCAGTGCACGCAAGCACAGCGGTGCAAACTGCCTCCGTGACATTCGTCACTCAACCGAGTTCAATCGCGCAATGTCAGCTTCACGTAATCTCCTCCGCACACGCTTATATGCAAATACATTATCTGATGATGGTTGCTTTTTAGAGCTCTTTAGAGCAACCATGATAGATAGTAAACACATGTTGGAATGCAGCCGAATGAGCACAGCTCACATTTAATAAGAACGTGACGTTATGACAGAGGTTGTTTAAATCACTGGCATATTACCCTCATTCATACAGATACGCTTATGATTTGTTATGAACTTTCAGTGATGCCACTTCAGCCTTTTTAGTCACGAGGATTAATGTTACAAAAGCAAGCTGAGGGCTAGCCTTAGCTCTATCTCTAGCTCAAACCAGAATCCAATTTAAGCTGCTTAGTTGGTAAATAGAACAATTGTTCCACTTGACTCTAAGGTCACTGTCATCCATTTGCGGGACAGTTCTAGAATTTAAAGGATGTAACTTTTATGAGACGTGCCCTTGTTTTAACAATGGCCCACTGGGTTTTATAAATGGACTGCTGCGTGGCTAAGCTGTTCAACATGGCCTGCAAGCATCGAATGAAATCCAACAATAGGCTTAAACAAGACAAACATTTACGAGTGAAAAGGTGAAAGTGTAGGATACAGTGAATCCAAAACATCTTCAGTTATATATTTTATTTCATGGCTGTAGTGGAAATAATGCCAATTAGATCATTCTGGCCCTGTGACAGATCACTGCTGGATGAAGGTCTCGTCATGCCAATCATGGATGACGATTTGATTCGAGAATCAATTCTTCTTTAACACTGGTGAATGCTGCAGTCTTCTGAGGTTAGGAGGGGTCACAGGAATCCATACGTGCATACAGCATTAACGAAATAATATATACATTGTTCCCCACGCGAGTCTATGCATGTTTGTGAGCTTAAAGAATCAATATTATTCCATGAATCCACGTAACATTGCAGCCTAGACATTACTGTAAGACTGTACTCAAACGTTCGATTCTAAAAAAAAGCGCACAATGAAAATAACATATATTATGCAAAATAAAAAAGATCGTTTTGACAATGTTTGAAACAACTCTTGCAAGTGACGATACACAGCACTAACAATATTTACCAAATAATGTTACATCTAATTTTACACATTATTTTTCTTTGTAGAATTACGTTGTAAATCTCAGTGCAGTATTTGTGGCTCATTTTGAAAAGGTCGTGCACTGCCACGAGCCAATAAGGATATCAAAGGAATCGGGTCTGTACGTGTTCAATGTTGGAGGCTTTTCTCCGAGTAGTCTTTTAATTGGAAACTGTAATAACAGTACATCTACAGGATCGAATGTACAGCTCGTGCAAATGGGTGCTCTGCTTAGCTGTAGGCTCTTGAGGTGTTGTGATTAGATATTTAATATCATTAAACCAAGCCTCGCACTGTATTGTAATATGCGACGTAGCATGACGTCCTTATGCTATTTCAGTATTTTTTCACACTGCTCCGACATGCCGTAATTGACTGCAGTGCAACAGCGTTATAATTCCACCAGATGGTGCAGTGGATGCAGTGGAAAACTGTAGCTATCCATCCATCGTCAGAAACCGCTTAATCCTGTCCAGGGTCGCGGTGAGCCGGAGCCTATCCCAACAGACACAGGGCGCAAGGCAGGGCTATACCCAGGATGGGACGCCAGTCCATCACAGGGCACCGGGGGCAATTTAGTCAGCAGGCCAATTAACATATGCAGCAGCGTGTCTTTGGACTTTGAGAGGAAACCGGAATGCCCGGCGAAAACCCACGTGGACACGGGGTGGACACGGGGAGAACACGCAAACTCCACACAGAAAGGCCCCCAAGTCGGGATTCGAACTCGGTAGCCTTAGTGCGGACATATATACAGTAAATAAAAACACTTGCTCCATTGTATACAGATTATCTTTCCACTGCTGACTGAAGTGCCTACGCCAAGCCTTCATCTTTCAGTGTCGCTAAGCAGCAATCCATCTCAAAGCGACACACGAGCCAATTTAATCGCTTTGTCTCCGTGGTAGACATCATCTTGGTCGTGTTTCCTCCCTCTCATTCGGCAGCCACCAGGGGTGAAGCCACACTTTGGAGAGTGGGAGTGTTTTTGTCCTGTTTTGCGAATGACAGACCGACTCAACAGACGGGATCACGACACAATGTCTGAGATGATAAACGGGACGTGCCACACGCCTGTCTTACCTACTCCCGTGATTTTCCGCACAAGATATCGTGTGAGACGTTAGCATAGGATGTACAGATTTCAATAAACCGCTGTGAGCTCAACCACACTCTACAGCATCCATCCGTTGTCAGAAACTGCTTAATCCTGTCCAGGGTCGCGGTGAACCTGAGCCTATCCCAGCATGACAAATAACCTATCCAGCAGCAGCATGCCTTTGGACTGTGGGAGGAAACCGGAGTGGCCGATGAAAGCCCACAAGGACAACGAGAGAACAAGCACTCAGAAAGGCACCCTAGCCGGGATTCGAAGATGGGTCCTTCTTGCTGTGAGGCGGCACCACAATTATCGTCAATCTATGTAACTACTGGCTTCTGTAGCGAGCCTGCGGTTCATACACTATTGCGCATTTATATCTTTCGTCACAATCGGTATTTAAGGCGGCTTGTTGAAGGGAGACAAACGCAGGCTTTAAAATACCATTTATTTTTGTCCGAAATCTTGTGGGTGTCTCGTAGCCATACACACAACGTCGGGGGTGTCCAAACCCCCCACATCACCCGTAATGGTTGCACCCCTGACTGCCACTCTGTCGTTAATCTTGACCACCCGCTGTCGTCTCTCCAAGCGACGTATCCTACACGAGCCCATTTGCTTTCATAACGATCAGATGTCACCTGCCGCGCCTGCCACTCAAGAGAGACTGGGTTCGATCCCGACCCTCTTCTTCTTTGCGATTCTTCAAAGCACGATGGTCTGTCAGCTTCTGGACATCGTTGTCTTTCAGCTCGGCCTCGAAGTGACGCCTGTCCACGTGGAGGGTGCGTGTTCTCTCTCCCTGTGGTCGCGTGGATTTTTCTCAGGGTCCGTCCGGTTTTGCCCTCCACGTTTACAAACATGCGCTTACATTATTTGGCCGCTGCTATGAATTTCCGCATAGCGTAACGAAGCACTTCGATGAGCTATCATGGTAAATAAGCAAATCGAATGTGGCCGTAACCTGGGTATGGTGTCTAATCTATGTGGTCTTTGTTTCAGCGTTGTTCTACGTTCCCTTTTCATTATTTTTCTGATGCATGTGGCATAGCAATATGCACACAATCCGTAAGCATGTATTCTTTAAACATACGGGTATTTTCCTGTCATTAACGTCATTCAGTCGTCTCAAAATCACTCCAATCTACTCTCGTCCGCCTCTTCATTGATCATGAGGATCATGTTCCCCCTTCAATAACCACCCTAGGTATATGGATTCTGATGTGTTTTCCAGTTGTGGCCCTTGACTGATGATGTTTCAACTCTTGATGATGCTTCCAACGTCGGAGGCGAAACGTCACGAGGGAGAGATGGAGATCGCTCGACACGGCTATCCCGAAAGAACAGCTCTGAAGAGCAACCAACATATCTTGCATAATGTAACAGAGTTCTTATAAATTACATGTTTGCTCGTATTAATCATAATAGCGTTTTATATAGCGCCTTTCACCCGAGGGTCACAAAGCGTTGTATTTAATGTCGAGCCCCCCATCTCGTCGCTTCCATCGTTAAGTTCTTCAATCATTTTCTACGCATTACAGGAGTTGATGAATATTGGTTGTTATTATTACTATGTCAGGTAAATATAAATAATGGGAGTCAGACAAGGAGAGATGCCAAAGTTATTCATAGGAACATTAGACGATGTTTTCCCAAAATTGGATTGGCCTTAATACGTCATGCTGAAAGCAATCTGCAGCCCCCCTCCATCCGGGCATCCCACGCTCCGTCAGTCATGGGCCTTGTTGGGCCATACCGCACCATGCCGCATAGTATGAGTCGCTAAAGGCGGGTGGGTAAGGGCTGGTTAAGATATCACTCACCACTGATGGTAGCCGTGGTTGGGTATCACATGCAGGTCACTGAGTTCATAGCGCAGTCCACTAGCCCCATTGCTCTGCAGCCAATGTTGTCAATGGGCAAGTTTAAATCTTGTTTAATCAATGGGTATGGGCACGAGTCAGTGATACGATTTAGTAGCTTGAACAGCAAAGTGCGCATTTAGAGGCATGCATGTCCAAGATGTATTACAATACAATTTGGATGTAAACGTATCTAAAGGTGCCTCACAAGTGGGAGAGCCACTACACCCACCGCTCCAGTGTCTGCGTGTTAAGTGAAATCTATTATGCATAACAAAAAAAACCTTCTATATACAGGTCTGTTCAATCCACATTTGAAAGGAATATTTCATTGTTATCAGCTATTTTTAAACACTGGATGACAGCATCACCCTTGCGAGAGCTGCAATACAGTACAGTTGAAGCTGGGTGCATGGCAAACCTTGTTCTAAGCACAGTTCTGATGTCAGCAACAAATCCGATGGAGGGAACTAAGGAAAAGGCAACTTCTGATGCAAGAACATTTTGTGCCTAAGCACAGCGGGCCTTGCTCAAAACTGCTGCATTGAGAAATATTATTCATGAGTGTTTGGAATGTATGAATACACCAGAGTACTTGGAGAACCCCAAGCATATAAGGAGGTAATACTCAGTATGGTCATTTCTTGGCCATCTCTCACCCCGTTGCATACAATACTTGGCAAGCCCTAATGATCACCCATCTAACTACAGAGCAGGATTATCCCTGCCAATCTTCTGACCTAATGAGATCCAGCACGGTTAGCATGGTCCGGACATAGACAATGCAGTAAATTCAACTGCATTACGCATAGGGCCGCTTTCGCATATTGCTGGTGGAATGGCCAAAATAAATCGATATTATTATTATTATTATATTAAAACACATTCCCTTGGAATTTTCCACATTGTTCACAGATGGAGGTATTCGGTGCATAAAGGAATATTCGGCAACACTTGAGTCTGGCATGTGGAATTACATACACAGTAAATGATGAACACATTAATTACAAATGTGTGAGAAAGCACTTGGTAACTGGTAAAATAAAGCATAATTTCAGTGGAATTTAAAGTGGTTTGTGAATGGAAGTCTTTCGGAATAAATACATTTCTTTGTTCTAGCAATTCTGTGAGGTGGCCGGAACAGCAATGCATCATTGAATATGTCTGTGTGGAGCTTGGAGTGTTACACTCCTTATATAAATGGGTTTTCTCTAGGTGCTCCTGCCACATGCTTCTTCTTCTTTGCGATTCTTCGAAGCGCGATGGTCAGCCTCTGGACATCGTTGTTTTATATCCCATGTAATTATCCCACCATTATTTCATAATGCTCTCTCTCCTTATCTCCTTTGCTCCATTCTCTTCGTTGATCCTCCCCTTCGTCTTTTTCGTCACTAGTTTTCCGTCTTTCAGTTACACGACCTAAGTAGTCTACTGTCTGTATATATATGAATAGGCCTGTAGCATATGTAAATAAACTATTAAAGATGCAAAAAGCAACGGAGCAGCCTAATATTTTATTAACTGCCAGCAGAGTTTATTTCACCCGCTGAGACGCGTGTGTTACACTCTGGGGGACCTTGCAAAGACTTTGCATACATTTATTCTTTCTGTCAAGTTATTTTGATGTTTTTTAAGGCAACTTGTCCTGGAGTATATAATTTGTGCAATATAAAGCACTTTAACTAATGGTATAATTCTTCTTCTTTGCGATTCTTCGAAGCACGATGGTCAGCTTCTGGACATCGTTGTCTTTCAGCTCGGCCTTTAAAAAGCGCTGTATTGGGAAAACGCACGATTCCAATTTGGGAGACAAGTAGATTCAGTCCTACTTTGAGTCCGGCAGAATCCCGTTAATAATTAATTTACTGTGTATGATTAGCTGAACGTGTAGATATGTGCTTTCATTGCCTTAATAGCAGCAGAGTTGTAAACAAGATTTTCACCACCTTCATAAAATATTCTAGGTATATTTTAATGAAGTCAAGGATAGTGGCTATAGAGAATATCGCACATATGTGGGGAACATTTGCACATTAGCCAGGGAAAGACTGAATAGCCCAGAATTGTAAAGAGTAAGTTAATAGCAATGGCTTTTTGTCCATTACCTGGGTCCTGAGCGGCCTATTATTTTCAGAAGTGCCATATATCTCCTGACTCCCTGGATTTCTTTTGAAATCCCTGTTCAAGAGCCCACTCCATCTGGCGGTGATAATAGGAGTGTTCGCGTGTCATTTCAAATATCTAGAAATATCAGCAGTGAGTAACTTCATTTAGGACTGAAGCTGCACGGAGAGAGTTGGAGAAAACAAATAGTGCTATTGATGGTTTCTCTTCAGAGCTGTTCTTTCGGAATAGCCGTGTCGAGCGATCTTCATCTCTCCCTCGCGACGATTTGCCTCCCACGTTGGAGGCGGGTGACCAGTCAACCGACCCACTAACTAGTGGACATCATCATAATGTCTGCTAATACCTCCAACGTGGGAGGCGAAACGTCGCGAGGGAGAGATTGAGATCACTCGACACGGCAACCATCACAAATCGAGCCGTGAAAACCTGTGTCAGTGCAAATAGTGAAAATTGCCCGCATCTCTGGCATTCTATGCAAAATATCATTAAGTAAATTGGAATCCCACAGGATGTCATAACATTACCCTGTGCAAATGATTGATGCCCTTTGTATGGTTGTGACATTTGCAACACCTGCCGCGAGTCCACCGCCGCCTGGCGAGGGGATATAAAAGATATAGCGTGACGTGCCAACGTGGATTAATCAATACATGTTTTCAGACGGCATAACAGTATTGCCTTTAGCGTTTTCATGTGGCCGTTGGTCAATGTCTCGTGCACAAGGTAAAAACATCGGCTTGAGTGTTTGAGTACAGTAAATTTGCGGCGCACATTATCATGTTTTTTTGCTAGACTTGTTCGTAAAATGTGTCTCAATGAACATATCGTGTTTAGAGAATCGGTTTTTATTTAAGCTGGAAGGAACCGTTGATGCTATGAAGTTATTTTTAAGAGTTGTCCAGCGGCGAGGGGTAAGCAAGTTTCACCATCTCAAGGCACTGGGGACAATGTAGTTTTGCCAACTAACCTAGGCATTGTGTCTTTGGACTATGGGAGGTAACTGGAATACCTGCCAAAAACACACGTGGATAGAGCGGGAACATGCAAACTCCAGACAGAAAGGTACCTGAGCCAGCAATGGAACTCGGGTATTTCTTACTGTGAGGCGGGAGTGCTTCTCACTTCAACACCGTGCCACCCAAGAGAACATAAAAGGGTGGTCAATATATTGTGAGGCATTAAAAGTACTCGTAGCTAACAACATTTTTGGCTTATTTAAGCATCATTTTAGTCGTTAATTTTCACCTTGATATTGGTATCTTGATCACAGAAAATATAACAAATATAAATATTTAAGCGGTTTAAAAAAAAATATAGAAAGCAATAGACAAAATTGTTACAACTCTTGGTCAATCCATTGATAAATGATGATCTCCCCATGCCATCTCATCATGAGGGTTGTATGGCCATACTTCACCGTGCTGGTGCTTGCGGGTTGAATATAGAGTGCGGGACTAGTTCATGTATTGCTTCTGACGTTAGCCATCACCCGGAATCAATCTCAGATTGCCAAGGTCACAGCGAACTGTGCTAATCACTGCACCACCGATTCACCGCAATATGCAGATATACTTGTGATGTTAATTGTATTTCAATATTTAAATGATGCAGTATGGGCGTCATACTAATTACAGTAATGGCTCATTCTCAATTGTTTTACCAGCCTCATACATATCCGCCCTATGTTTGTATACACATGCATATTTTTTTTCCTAAAGGCAGTGTGGACTTTTTATTAGTTGTTTTTTTCTGTCGTTGTTGACATGCTGTTATCTCCGTGGTCCTTGTGCAGCGCTTTGTGACCCTCGGGTGACAGGCGCTCTATAAAATGCTATTATTATAATAATTGCTCTCCATAGCTGGTCTTGCAGGATCGCCGTGTCGAGTGTTCCTTATCTCTCCTTCGTGGCGTTTCGCCTCCCACGTTGGAGGCATCATCAGGCGTTGGAAGCAATAACATCACAGCGGCTGCTGGCGCCTCCAGCGTGGGAGGCGAAACTTTTACGCTCTTTCTGAGTTTGCATGTCCTCCCCGTATCCGCGTGGGTTTTCACCGGGTACTCCCGTTTCCTCCCACAGCTTAAATAACTAAAAACTGACTGACTGACCATCCAGTGCACGTTTGCGAAATCGCAAAAAACACAAATGAAAAGCATTTCCCACCTCTCCTCGTGCGTCCCCCTCGTGCCCCGCTCCTCATTCCCCCACCCCCCCTGAGCGTGTGACTTAGTGGGTGACTTAGCGGGTGACCAGTCGACCGACCCACTAGTTGGTCGGTCAGTCAATCTG
>JAZEWU010000006.1:6143217-6192524 GCA_036362915.1 Geotria australis | reverse complement strand
ACGCTTTATCACTCAATCAAACCACTCAATCAATCAAACACTTAGTCAACGATTTTAATGGTGGGTGACTTGGCGGGTGACCAGTCAACCGACCCACTAACTAGATGACCAGTCCGTTTGTCGTTGTTTCCCCTCGTGTCTGTCTCTCTGTCTTCCTGTCTCTGTGTCCCTACGTCTCCACCTGTCGCTCACCCTCCCTCCCTGTCTCCCTCCGTGTTTGTCTTTAAGGAAGTGGGGGCCATCTTAGGGGACGCTGGCAGATTTTTGACGCTCATAAGATTGCCAGTTTCACGACCTTTTGGTTTATTCGAAGCAGCCTTAATCATTTAATTTTTGTTCGTTTGGTTTTTATTGGTTGTTTTTTCTTTAATTGTTGACATGCCGTTCTCTTCGCGGCCCTTGTGCAGCACTTTGTGACCCTCGGGTGAAAGGCGCTATATAAAATGCTATTATTAGTATAATTACCTTGCACTGCACATGATTAAGCTGAAAATGCTTCATGAGTGGTCAACAAACTTACGAATGTGTTTTATTACAGAGCAATAGCACCTTGGGCTTTAGCGTGAACAAAAGCACGTACACGGAATGTAGAAAAGCTCTTAGCATTCAAGAGCAGCCCGAGAGATTTTGGAGGCCCAAACGGGAAACAAGGAAGAAATCTCTAGCTACCGATGAATGGTGTCCACCATCACCAATAAACACAAGTCTTTTCCCTGAAGACAGTTTGTCAAATTGTATCATAAATCTAAGTCCCTCTTATATATACCTACAAATACTATTTGTCGCCACTTTATTGAGCAAACACAAGTCAAAAACTGGTGAAAGGCTATTCATTCACTCCAGAGCTTGGCATAACTCATGGCTTCCACGCTAGCACAGGGAAGCATTGTGGCCACATATTTTGCTGATGATTCACACGAACGTAGCTCACCGGCTACCGAGTACAAAACTAAGTTAATGTTGTGTTAAAACAAGTTGCCATCTAGAGGTTATTACTACGTAGTCTTGTTCTCTGTTTCAAAGCGTTACACCAAAATAATTGATTTCAAGGGTAAATAAAAGAGATCCTTAAATACAACTCTCAGCATGTCCATATCAACTGAGCCATGGTAACATGGATGTCTACTTTATAAGCTATTGGCCTTCTTCATTGGCTGAACTGATGATGTTAAATTACTAGGTGCCTGGTATGGCCTGTAAGGTGATTGAAGCAGCACAGTCCATAACCAATTTTGGAAATTGCAGAGTGGAGAGTTACAATAACCAAGCACCAATGTGTATCTCTGTTAATGAAATACGTACATGCTCAATGCATTCAAATGCATTCAAAGCACAAACTACCGTGTGATCGAATTTATACATGAAACAGCCGTCGTGATCGTGTGGATTATACCAGAGTGCACACGGATATGGAACGACTGTCATTTAGAAAGGTGACCGGGAGACTTTAAAGCTTACTGCAATGTGCCAAGAATATAGAGTCAGCATGCATGCCATCCTGAGATGTAATCATTGTGATGGGGTTGAACATGGAAAATTCACGTAAAAATTAATTGTACAATCAATCTCGATGAGCTCTTCTATAATCGTGAATTTACAGATCCGGACCGTCACCAATTACAGCACAATACGAGTGCATAATAATAATAGCATTTTATTGAGCGCCTTTCACCCGAGGGTCACAAAGCGCTGCATGAAACAACTTCAATGTATTGGGGGACAGTGAGTAAGTGCATACTGTAAAGAGTGATTATATATAATTCAATCTAGGTGTCTTGTGCAAATAATGCAACGTATTAGTAAAAGCATAATATAATTAAATCCAGCGAGTATGCTTGTAGTTGTCAATGGTCACGTGACAATAGCTGCGAATGTACCAACAAAAGCAATGCACATTTTCTGAATAGAACTTAGCATTGCTTGAGTAGTATGACAATTAGGTGTTAAGTGAAAGTCATGTAAATGGTCTTTTGTGTTATTCATGAACGTGTGTTCGCATATTGTTAAAGTGCATTCATTATCAATGTGCTGCTTCACTGAACATATACATAACTTAATAGTTTATATAAACCTTCCACCAACATTGGTCATGAAAGCCTTCGAGTTAACTTCCAGCGAGAGCTCAATATTTTGGATGAATGGCATTCCCTATTTACTGTCCTTTTAGAGGTGAAAAAATCCAATTGGCTGAAATGTTGGGGGCATTCGCTCAGTGCGCTTAAAGACCCAGTTGTTATATTTGTTTGACCTGCTATTTTGTTGCCAGATATAGCTATACTGTACGTGAAGTGTCCGCAAACCCTGGTCTGCTTGTTTGGATGGATGCTGTAGAGATGTGTGTAGCCAAAAGTGTGCAAGATGACCGGTTAGGTGCATTGTCCAGTTTCTTCTGCAGCATGCTTGATTATTTAGGCACTGAATAATGCAGCATGATTATGTCTGAAAGCCTAATCCACCTGTACAGCCCATTAGTTCCTCTTAATTCAAACAAATTACAGCAAATGGAAATTGCCACCAGTCCATAAAATGTAAAATATACTTCACACACTTTTATTGGAAAAAAAGCTTTTACTTAAAACATTAGCCATTTGGACAGGTGTTATTTTAAACATTACCTAAATTAACCCAAACGTCATTCATTATACAGTTAAAGTATTCACAGTACAGAGCTGAACATATATAAATGAGAAGTCAAAGATTTACCTTATACCATTGCCATGTCTTAAAATTACACCAATAAAGTCCCTTTCAAAACTAAATAAATACAAAACATAAATTGTTCCCTTTGTATATATGAAAATAAATGTATTGCACAAATGTTAAAATACGTAAAATATAACAATATTTAAGATTGGAAAAATTATTCACATATTTAAACTTACGGCACACATAAATTAAACAAAATAAAAATACGAACAGAATTTCAATATATGGTACAGAACATGAGACCATGGATGGTAATAAAGATTTCATTTAAATCAATGATTTACAGGTAAACTCATGTTATATTTCTCTCCAGATTAACGACATTCAAGGTTTGTGTAGCTGTCATTTTTATAATCTGCCAAACACGGTGAATGCAGTATTCTTATTTGTAATTATCTGTAACGTTGAAATAGAGGGCTTAATAAAAAGGTAAAACTTATGAACTGTCATTCTCCTAAATAGTTACAACATTTAAATGTCAGTTTCAGATTTAAGAAAAAAAACAATGATGGTTTTAGCAATATATATTTGAATCTTGGACTGCTCAGCAACCAAGATCAGAATGCAAAACATTACGCAGTACCCGAAATATACAACAGTTGACAAGATGTAAGCAGTAATTACTACCATACTAAAAAGGTCTTGTGCATTACATTTAACAGTGTCATATGGTGCTCTTAAGGCAATGCCCTACCCTCCACATTGCGACAATAAATGTCAAATATGTATGCATCAGAGACACAGAAACAATATATCCATGGCAGCCAAGAGAATACATTGACAACAACGACACCCTTTTTCTATGGAGCCCAGCAGAATAAATGTGCAGCACAGGACCATGATGAGACAAAGCATTACCACCACACAGTACTCGATGTATTTCCAGATTGTGTGATGAAGTCCTGTGTGCTCTCTCGCTGCAGGTGGGCAGCGTCTAAAGAGCTCCGAGCGGACGTTTGTTATAGTCAAACCAAGACTGCACTAATGTAGTGCAATAAGCCGACCATTGTTTTTAGTTTTTTTAAATTGTCTTTAAATAGTTCTTGGTTGAGTTCCGTGTTGAACAGTTAAGAATATCCTGCATGTGAAGTTAATCAGTTGACATTGGAATGCTGGCCTTCTGCTCATCCCAGGCTGGCATATCACTGGGAATTAACTGAAACCGTGAACGGAGCAATTAAATGGAAATGAGGCAGTCAAACCTGACAAAGTATGTCTGCTTCAAGTGTGCTGGAAACAAGAGTCCATCTATAAAGTCTCATTATAAAACGCAAGCAGAATCTGCAGAGTTAATTAAGGTTTGTGGCAGCTCATATTCTGTTATTGGTTTTTCCGACTTATGTTATGGATTTTTCTATAGCTAAGAATGCAGCCTTCAGCAATTTAATACGGATTTAAACACAACTGGATTTTGAGTTACTACAGCCTTCGCAAAGGTCTCAATTACATGGGGTTTTTTCACCTTCTTTGAGGATATCAAATAATCTTCTTCCCATCGGGGACTGCTTACCATAATTGTACACATGGCTTTTGTCCTTTCTCTTGTTTGTAGTAAAATAGAGGATGAAAAATAATCCCACTGACAAGAAAAGACAGAACACACACTTGTCACATCACTTCACCAGGATGCTGCCGGATCACCAGTTCCTTTTCATGGCATCTGAACATTGAGATCCATTGAAGGCCCTTAAAGTTGTGCCAGGCGACAGAGGTCTTCACTTCGAGTCATCCCAGCAGAATTTTCAGCTGCCAAACGCCTTAATTTAATCTTTATACGCAACTATAATCTGCTGTCCCTGAAGACACCATGGCTAAAGGTCTGCATCCCCATCATATGCCAGGGGCAGAGGCTTCCTCTTTGGAACACGCCGCATTTGTCGTTTGGGTCTTTTGCTATCAAGAGAGCAACACAAACGCATTAATAAAGGAGTCATAACAAGGCAGTATGCAAAAGTAATTATGAAGACTTACCTTAAGATGTGAATACTATTTAAAATAATTTGCTGCCATAATAACACCGTACATTACATTTGTTTGCAAGAGATGCTCTTTCGGGATAGCCGTTACCACATGGGAGGCGGAGAGAGAAGGACTACTCGACAAAACTATCCTGAAAGAGCAGCTCTTGAGGGCAGTTCTCATACAATGGAAACCTACATCAAAAACCATACATGTTATTGCACAAGTACCTCATAACGGTGTGGACAACAGCTACATGTTTGCACACATATAAAATAATTCAAATCATGGTAATTTTTACAATGCTATGAAACTTTAAAATCGTACATATATGTTATTTAAACTGTATTGTCTGAAGAATAGAAAATGCTATTGACTTCATTTTAGGCATTGTTATAAATCCAAACAAGTGCTTAAACATATTGGTATAGTATTTACTGCTTCAGCTGGGGAGGCAGTTGATAGATGAAATTGCTTGACCAGTGATAGACGTTCAATTTTTCTGGAACAAAACTTTTAATGCACTGTATATGTAATTTTTAAGATTAAAATTCACCGTGCAGCGCTCTGTGACCCTCGGGTGAAAGGCGCTATATAAAATGCTATTATTATTATTATTACACAAAAAAGTATGGTTGCATTCCGACCACTGTGGATAACTTGGTATATGCAGCAATTTCCCTATGAGAACACGCTTGAAAATATTTTGGCTACATCTTATCTGACGGTTACTCGTCAGAGCTGTTCTTTCGGGATAGCCGTGTCGAGCGATCTCCCGCTCTCCCTCGCAATGGTTTGCCTCCCACGTTGGAAGCATCATCAGGTGCAATGGAACGGTGGAGATTGCTCGACATGGCTATCCCGAAAAAACTGCTCTGACGAGTAACCATCATGAATGGAGCCGTGAAAACCTACATCAGTATATATCTTATCTCTCTATGAATACAAATTGGGGCATTTATATATATATACGTATGGAAGGTAATCTTACTGTAATACTCAATGCGTTGACATGTGTATGCATGTGCAAATGTCTTGAGATGTGGAAATGAAAAGGGGGCTACCTACCAGGCGAGGTAAGTCATAGAAATAATGAAAACCAGAAGCACAAGTGCTGCTGCCGTCACCCCATACACCCAGGTTCTCAACCTGCCATCTGGGAAAGACAGTGATTAGAAATGCACAATACCTTCAGTTCGTCAGCAAGAGTCATGCTGTTTATGTGTGCCCTGCAAAGAGTCTCAGATGCAATCATTAAGTTGATCTCGTCTGTGGGATAATTATGAAATTACTCTATTGACCATGGCCCACACCAAACATGTGTTCCACAATATATGCAGTGCCCTATGAAGACTGACTGATCAGTAATCAATCATAAATGGAAATGCTAGTGTTCTAGAGGAGAGTCTCGATTCATCCATGAGAGAGGATATGGGAGTTGAATTATTGTGGTAAGTAATTACTATAATTTACTTGGCTTCATATTTAATATCATAAATTACTCTGTCAATCAGAAAATTCGATTTATTGCACGACTTGCTTTTACATGGGATGTGCTAATCTACATTAGTATTGCATCACTAAAAGAGTTTAACAAACATACTAAAACACGTATACAAATAACACTATTCAAAATGTAGCACTACGCTTCATTAATCAATATAACACCACCAATGGAGTGCATTTTGGTCATAGGTGTACGGTTCAGCGGTAAATGTTTAAAATATTTCTCTTCAACGGAATACATTTCTAAATTTCATATATAAAGTACATAGGGTGGCACACATGACCATAAGGGCTCAAGCACACAGGGGAGTTGTAGAATGTTTCATTTTCAACAAAAACGTTTCACAAACTGCAGCTAATCACATTTAAGCTTGCATCCACATCTGTCGGGGATATTCGTTGAGAAAATCTTTGTTGTGTTGTAAGTACTGTTAAAACATTTTGTTATGATTGGGATACATGTTGGGAAGAATTGAAATATTACACGAATACTGAAGTGTTTTGTTTCTACACCGATTAATTACCAAATGCATATCAGTGCATTATATGAATGTAATGTGATGCATGTTAAGGCTTGTTAGTAAATCAACTGCAGGGAAATGTGCAAATGCTCTGTAAACGTATGTCAAGAGGAAAGCTCTCACAATAGGACCATGATTCAAAATCTGTTCAACACAGGGTAATAATAAAAAATCCATCATCTTGCCGTTGCGCTAAAATATATAAGGCAATGTGTATTTCAGCACCCTTGTAATGGCTTCCCGTCTTATGGCACTATAGACGTTATCATAATAAGGCGCTATATAAATGCTATTATTATTATTAATAAACATTACTATTTTATATTAATATCTCAACTGCGTGAATTATTCTACTTTCCAGAGAACACCAACATTTTATATTGGCTAGGATATAATTACCAGTTTCCAATGGGGTGACGAAAGATTTTCTTCTTCTATCATTTGAGGGTGGGTGTAATATGAGCCCTTTTAAATTACTAGAATTGTTAAGAAGCGATTCGCAAGTGTGTTAAAGTTCCTCAGAGTGATTGGAATTACAGATTTTAACAAGCGGGCGGAGTAAATCCCTACTTCCATTTGGAGGGATTAAAATGTGAAGGAGGAGACAGTAAGCGGGAGAGCTTTCTGTCATTAGCCAGCTCCATGGGTATAAGGGCAGCAGAGCATAGTCTAGTTACCCAACCCCCTGTGAATCCTAGAAATAACACACAGCACCACCCTTAGGAAGTCACATAAGCTGAACATGGATTAAGCGGCATTATGCTTTTCCCAGCAACACTGTATTTCAACTCTATTATTGGATACTACAGATGGTTAGAAAAACACCCCACGCCTTCCTTCCATTTTATCGCCCAGATGGCCATGCGTGACAATTTGAAGATGTGGGTAATATATGTTATGGCTAGTTTAAATCAATTCTTGGTCTGCAAGTGACAGGGTTAGTAGACATTAAGAGTGCACCAAGGAGGTAATGCTGGAGAGGACATATGAACTGCTGTATTCACAAGGCAAAAATAGGTCGTTACAGCCTCGTGGCACGAAGGATGCATAATTAAACAACAGCATGTTTTTCATGCAGAAACACTAACAACTCGCCCCTCTGGCAGTTCGTTGTAGATTTTTGTAAAGCATTTAATTAATTAATCTAATCAAATATAATTCCCAATTTCAAAATGTCTTCCATACTGCAAGAGGCAATTGTTGAATGAAATATAGGTATCATGGGAAATAGAGCGTTTACAAAGCAATAATTCAGCTCAGGTTTAACAAGGTTGCTGGGAGATTCAGGAGGCCAATATATGTCAGAGGGCCTAACTTTAATCGTGATTAAACCCATCCCTCGTGTGCATTCAGTTGATATGTCAACTTAGTCGCAAACGACTTATCAAAAAACCCTCGTATTATTCAAGCACTTGACACGGCACTTGACACGGCTATCCCGAAACAACAGCTTCAGAAAGCAATTCTGACACATCGAGCAGTAAAGACCTCCATCGGTACATCATTTTATACACTTGGTTCAAGTGTCGTCAAACTAAATTGTGTAATGTCAGCTTGTAGAGACAATTCTCAAACGTGGGGTGATGATGCACCGTTACATTGGATTGTGATTTGCATTTGCCTCGTAACAGGAGGCTGATAGTACGATTGCAATATAATTAGGAAAAATGCATTGCATTGAAATTAAAAAGTCTAGCAGTATTCACCTACATAATACATATTCGCTGCCATCAAAATATCAGAACGAGGTCTGGATACCTTTGTTCCTCTGACTGCATGTTCACACACATCGAATGAAATGCAAGAAATAAATTGAGCATTAGGCTCTACGTTTTTATTGCTAGTCCTGAGCCATTGTGAAAATAGAAATACGATAGAAATGAGTCCTTTCCTACAATGGCTCAGGAACATTGTTGAAAATTACTCATGGGAATTTATAATATTCAATATTCCAATGGCAGTGTTTTTTGCCCACCATAAAGAATAATAAGGCAAACAATGCACTGAAAATGTGCATGAGTTGTACTGCCACCTCACAGCAAGAAAGTCCCAAGTTCTATTGATGGATTCCTGGCTCGGTTGGCTTTCTGTGTGGAGTTTGCATGTGCTCACTGGGTCCACGTGGGTTTTTCCAGGTATTCCAGTTTCCTCCCATAGTCCAAAGACAGGCTGCCTAGGTTAGTTGGCCAAAATAAATTGCCCCTGGTGCCCTGTGATGGACTGGCATCCCATCCTATGTATATCCCGGCCTTGCGCCCTGTGTCTGCCGGGATCAACTCCAGCTTCACCGCAACCCTGAAGAGGATTACGCGGGAACTGGTCACGAATGAACGAATGCATGTATACCTGGCCCGTATGGCTGCAGAGTCCACGTACGCAGCACCTCACTTGGCCCGGGCTCCTCGGGGTTTTCCCATCCAGGCCCATGGCCTGGGCTGGCCGGCTGCCCTTCCTGTGGTGGTTCCCCGTCTCGGCCGTGCAGCACTTTGCTGCAGTGCTCCAGGAGACCCCGAGGAGTCATTACCTCTTGGTAACCATCCTCACACATGCACGCGCCCCCCTGTGACAAGACAGAAGCGGCCTTGGGGTTTGGGGCGTTTTGCACCATTACCTTTAAAGGCTTCGGGATGGTCGCATTGTGTAATGGTTAGTTGCAGTGGATTTTATGTAAAGGTCACTGGTTTGTTCGAGCATGGCAGTTGGCACAATACGCACGCATGTTAAATCGTCCAGTCTCTGTCTACTCAGCAGTACGTAGAAATACACCACAGGTAGTGCAATTGGTAGGGCATCTGTGGTGGTATAAAGTGAGTATTCCCACCTCTTCCGAAGTTGTCTGGCCAATGGGGAACAGTAGGCCAAGTACCCCCCCAAGAGGGGTTCTATACAGCTCCCTCTAGTGGAGGTCGTGCTTCCAGCAGTGGCAAATGCAATACATTGCAGGACTGCACCCTTTGGCTTTTCATATTTTGTAAGGGACTGAGAACGAAACATGTTCAGGATAAACTATTATCATAAAGTTCCAGCAGGCATTAACAAATAATTGCACGTGTGGGCGACTGGCATGGGATTTTTTCAAGTCCACCTTCACATGCATAGCTTGCTGAAACGTATTAAGATATATTCGTTTGATGTAACCTTGTCTAAATAACAAGTTGAATTAAAATGATTACAGTAACTATTATACGTGAAACCTAGTCCACATCTGCAGCAACATTGATGGGCGATGGGGAAATGTAGTTTAAAGAAAAAACTATTATTCTTTGTATTTTTATGGGTTTCATAGATGTTGAATGTCATAGTCGTCATTATTGTCATCACCAGGACCTGCTGCGTTTTGAAAAATAAAGATATTGTACATACGCAAACATATATATTGAATTGAAAGAAAGAGGTCATCCTAAGCACTTGGGAAAGGGCAGGAATAAATACTCAATCACGTGAATTGTTGTACCACATGGTCAAGAAGGCTATGTATTCAATACCGATAAACATTTCCTACCTGAGCACAATAGGAGTTTGGCAAGAGGCAAGGAGGTTCACACACGCGTACTGACTGTGGCTGAATCATTGATGAGCATCCTCCTGCAATAAATGAAACACAATTCGACATCGTTTTAATATAAAGCAAAGGCTATTGCACAATTATGAGTATCACACACCATTGTAAATGTAAGGGCTATATGAAATAATTAGCAACCATTTAAAAAACAATCGAGTGACTGCTCGCATATGTTGGCAATGTGAACAGATGTTCCTTGTTAATTTGCATGAGATAAAAACAAATACTTGATAAATTATAGGCCTTTGTAAATCCACTACTGGGTGAAGACATCATGTTAGTCATGGGGGTTGTTTGGCCATACTTCCCACACTGGTTTATATTTAACTTGCCGCTGATGCTGTCCATGGCTGGGAATCAAACTCATATGCCTGTGTTCATAGCTCAGTGCATTTAACCACTAACCTGAGGGTAGTGTTTATTGGAATATAATGTACATTTCATTCATTGTCAGAAACTGCTGAATCCTGTACAGGGTCGCGGTGAGCCGGAGCCTATCCCGGCAGACACAGGGCGCAAGACAGGACAATACCGAGGATGGGATGCCAGTCCATCACAGGGCACAGGGGGCAAATTAGTCCGCAGGCCAATAAACCTATGCAGCTGCATGTTTTGGGACTGTGGGCGGAAACCGGAGAGCTTGGTGAAAACCCACGTGGACACGGGGTAAAATCACAGTGAAAGCCTCCAGTCCCGACAGCTCCCAGTGCATGCACCGCGATGCAGCGACCTGTCGGTACCTGTGACGGGCACACCATCGGAGCGTTCACACCAGACGTGTCGCTGAGCTCCCTTCCACGGGCTTGTTTTCCACTCGTACGTATAACAGCTTCCCTCTGCAGAACAAGGTAATGAATATCAACACAAGGCCATGAAGGCACTTAAGAGACATTACAGCCGCACAGAGTGCATTGTACAATTGCGAAAATAAAAAGGACAAAAATAGCTTCACCTGCTCTGTTGTAAAAGGTTAAGAGCCTTGAGGATGAACCTCCATATCTTACTATTACGAAGTGAAATATATTTTATACGGAACTGAAATTAGGTGGGAATTATTGCAGGGCTTGACTTCGTGTTTTTTTTACATAAACGTTTTATAAAGGAATCAAACCTTCGGATTAATGCAAAACGAATTAGATTGATTACAACAGAGAAGCATTTCTGTATATGATACACGTCTGCATCTGCATATGTGTGGACCACCTTACAGGAACACCTGTTACAGCTTGGAACATTCAGGCTGGCCTGCCTATGAGTTTATCTGGATTTGGATTTTTAAATTCAGATATTGTGAGGTGCTCTAGAATCTAGAATCTAGAGCACCTCACAATATTTTTTTTTCAATTATCTAGAGTCTAGATAATTGAAAAAATAAATGGTGGGTTATTCTGGCATAAGGCACAGGACTGGCCAACTAGCCTGCATGGCCAAACACCACATGCATAAGCAGCTTCTGTTTGGCTCAATAAAAGGGGTGTCCGGGCCATGGCATCAAGATCGTAATCTGTGGAGAGTGTGTATGTGAAAGATGTTACAAGGCATCTAGCAGCAACCACCCACTAACAGCAACGGGAAGCAGAAATGCAATGTTCATGACAATGGGCAGGATATCAGGTGACAAAAACACAGCACATTGGGGAGTATGGGTAGTGCGATTACCAGTCACTTAAATAATTTATTCCACACAATATGTGTTCAATGACCTGCAGCCAGCAAGACCGTGCGACCTCACAAGGCTTCACATGACTTCATCCTTTCACAAGCGCCATGGAGACATACACGCAAGTTAGTTGTGTGACACTGGCTGTTGTGTGGGTGGGTAAGATAAAATCGAACCATCACAGTCGCGGGCCTCCCAGGGCTGATCAGGACAGGAGTCCTGATCGCCTCCATCCAGGGCGATGACAGCTCGCGATCGAGCTTGCACGCCAACCCCTCCCAGCGACACGCTTCCCTCGCACGTCAACTGGCACGGGCCCCACTCTGACCAGTCACTCAACCGGCAGTCACCTATGGAAGGTCAAGGGGGCATTATGAATCACATCACCATCACGATCAATATCGAGAATGGCAACACACATACGAATGTAAAGCTCTACCGAATATTAAGGCGAGTGCTGCTCTTAAGAATGGTACAATTCGTTTAACGTGTCCAATACCATGCCAAGCCACTTTTGTCTCCCTAGTGCGGATGATTTACACACACTAGAGTAACCATTTGGACCTGATCCAACAATTTGTACCATTTTGAATAAACTGACAACAAACAACATATGAAAACTTGGATCAAATAACGTGTTTTTTGCTTATATGTGCATACACATACCACCATCATTATTCAATATTCATAGCGAGCCTCCAAAGGAATCCTACGCGGATTAATGTTAACAAAAAATTCCATAAGTTTTTATTGGGAAACACTATGCAAGCTGAAGCAATTTTGATCAGCATCATGACGAGAAAGTGTGCCAACATACACAAATTAGAAAAGAGACACTTGCCATTTTGCAAGCAACCCTATACCACTCAGCCAAAGCACAGGCTGCATTACTGTAGATAATTTAAGAAATATTACATTAGCATTCAACTAAATAAAAATGCACGCTGCATTTTTTTAAACATATGTTTAAAATTTCACATGCATTATATTATGCAGGGAATACAAACAAGAAAAGTTTCCTAAGATAATCAAATTATTCTTTGTTGTTTTAATCTGCGCCAAGAATACATTTTCACTGACGTGCCCTAATAATATTGTGGCAACAACGTTTTTGAAGCCCTCTTCATAATTAACATTTTGCAATCATACTGGGCAATTCCCTGAAGTCGGATTAACAATGTGAAATGATAAATTAAAAACCTAGAAATTGCCTCAGAAATTACTTCTTTTATCAACAGAGTTCAAATAGCTTTTGGTTCCAATCTGCCAAAATATTCCGGTTCATGCATTTATTGGATTGAAATTCCAACTCACAGAATGTCTCAACTTGCAGGACCGTCTAACGCTACTATCCGCACATCTCCCATATCTGCTATTTATTGACCCCTGCTTCCATTGAGACCCTCATTTCAACGTTTATCACACCCTACTTCGACTATTACATGCTCTCCTCCATGGTGTCCCCAAAACCCTCATCTATAACCTCCAAATGATCCAAAATGCCAGTGCTAGACTTCTTACCCACACCTGTATATGGGATCACATCACCCCAATATATCCTCAACTTGCACCCTATCCATCCTGTAAACATTTCAAGATTGTACTTACCATCTACAAGATGCTCCACGGACTTGGTAATACCTACCTCTTCCCCCTAATCTCGCTCTACTCTCTCCCGCGCACTCTCAGCAAAAAAATAAGGCTTTCTTTTCAAGGGTCCCAGTCAGCCTTTGCTCAGTGGGAGATCACTCATGCACCTCTGCAGCCCACACAGTCTGAAATTCTCATTCTCAGACATTTGTGCTGTCCACTACCTTGCCCATGTTGAAGTACAGGCTTAATGTCTGTTTTCTTCGGCCTCTGACTGATTGCCTTTGTCTAACATCTGCTTACCTCGGTGAAATTCTATCACGCTACACACTCCTTGCAATGGGCCCCTACCAGCCTGCTAGCCAAGGGGGCAATCCCTATGGGTTTCAAACTTCTGAATTGCGGTTTAGATTACATTGTATTTATATACAAAGTTTTCATCAGCAGCAGCCATAATCAGTCCACTGCTGGATGAAGGCCTCCTCAATTTTAATATTAAACAATTATAAACGCAATATACTCTAAGAGTACTTTTATATGCAGTAAAGGCTATGAAGTGCTGTATGTGCCATTGCTTCAACAGTGTTTTAAATATGTAAGACTATTATATGAGCTTTTTAATTTAAAATATAAAATTCTGTACTTTATAATGCCACTATTTGTCTAGAGACAATGCATAAAATGTCTTTCACATTTCCACGCAAACTTGAGATATTTTTTTACGGTGCAGAACGCAATTAGTCAATTTGATAGTTGCTGATTAATAAAACATGGGAAAGTAGCATACATATTGCACATTAAAAAAAACATCCAGCTCATCTAAAGAACTGCTCCAGTATAACTACATTCATAATTAAAAGTCTAATTGAAATGACAGTGCGATGTGACCAATAAAACATGATTAATTGTGTTGTGTATATTGGCACATGATGCACAGACTTTGTTTAGCAGGAACGGGGTCAGGTAGGGTTGTAGAATGGACAGTCAACGTCATGTTTTCCTAGATACACTTGCCGACATTATAAATTGCAATACGAGTAGACATCTACTCAGAGCTAATTAACTTCAAATGAGAGATTAAAAATCAATGGTTCTGACAAAAGTTGAGGTGTGGGTCAGTGACCACAACTTCAAATGGTGCATGACACTTGACCATGCACAATCATAAAAATA
Source organism: Geotria australis (assembly GCA_036362915.1). Lineage (NCBI taxonomy): Eukaryota > Metazoa > Chordata > Hyperoartia > Petromyzontiformes > Geotriidae > Geotria > Geotria australis. Next base: position 6,177,847 of record JAZEWU010000006.1, on the reverse strand, counting down.
ATGTGCATTCCCTAATGAGGTTTTTCATTGCTCAGCAAGTACATTTAAAACAACATCAACAAGCCAGGGAGGACAGTTTGGGAAGAAAGAGAAACGGCTGTTTAGGCATCCTTCACAGGTCTTTAACGGTATGTATTCTTTAATTGGGCACAATAGCTACTGACTTTCAATTGCATTTGGCAAAGGGATATCATTTTGCGAGATTAATAAAAAATGTGAAAGTACGCAATCACTTGCTCACTGTCATCATTATCATCAATGGTGGCAATAATGCTTAAAAACACATTTTAACGTGATTACACCTGAACCAGAGGTATGATTTAAAATAGACAACAAGCTTAAAACCAACCATCAGGAGTAAACAAAACAAGACGTAAACACCCGCACGAAGAATACATCCCCAGAGTACAAGCAATCCACTCGGAACCACAGAAGCATCCTTCCGTTCACATCATACGTTCACATAAATAACCCGACCTGGACAAGGGACACTGCAAGGCACAAGCAGGGCTGGCTGCTCATCGGCACCCAGCACAGGCTCTGCCTCTGCACAGAGATCCTCCTCCACCGGATGCCCGACACCGGCCTCCTGCTCCGTGCCGTTGTGAACCAGGCAAGTGAGGTTCCTCTCCCGCGTGCCCTCACCACAGTCGCCACCCTGGGGGTACGCGAACAGAGAACGAGGTCAACGAGCGCGGCAGGGAAGTAACGATTCGCAAACAGGTGCGTCGAGCAGCGGTGAGGTTCGAGATTCGCGCTGAAAGCAGGGACGGCACAAGCGACGGAAGGTGGGTGGCAGAAAGTGTGTGTGGGCGAGGAGATGCCAGCATTTTTCTGTCTCCACGTTGTTGTTGTGCCGTTCTCTCCATAGCTCGGAAAAAAAAAAGCCCCAAAAAAAATTATTGCTGATTTTCCGTGCTCTGTCGTTGTTGACATGTCGTTCTCTCTGCAGCTTTGTGCAGCGCTGTGTGACCCTCGGGTGAAAGGCGCTATATAAATGCTATTATTATTATTTACGTGCAAGAAAGGAGGAGGATTATCGCGCTAGGTGGGAGGGATGTGGAAACAGTGGGGTGGGATGGCATCACAGTAAAGATTGACAGCTCGGGCAGCGGTGCTTGAATTAGAGATGAGGCATGGGGATGCGGATGTGATCGATGGTGTGTGCAGAGGGGAGTGATTACAGGCACGTGGAGGTCAAATATGTACTCGTTTTATGGAGGTATGAGAATACAGATGAAAAAGATGCAATAAAGGTAATAACGGGGAAAGTGAACGTGACAAAAAAGGTCAGGTTGTGCATGCGCCAACGGGAAGTAGTTGATGAGAATGAAACGCCAGAACATACTGAAATTGAGAGCACAATAAATAGAGGAGGCTTTTTTGCTGTGGGCGACATTGGGTGAGATATTTATATCAGGAGAACACAAGATTCTTGGGAGCACAAAAATAGCCGTGTGGGCGTGATGTGAGAAGAGGAGATTGACAAGCCACAGAGGCAGTATATATATTCTAAAGGTCAGTGGCATCAAATTAGCACTAATGAAAGATTAATGTGTCAGTCTGCAATGCCTGTGTCTTGAAAGCCTGAGATGGTTTGACCTCGCTGGTTAAAGTAGGTTGACTGTGCAGGAACGGATGCTTTTCAAGCAAGAGTCAGCAACAAAAGCGAAGGCTGCCCGCTTTTCAAGGATGTGTAGCATAATGGACAGGGTTTCTCTATACTCTTGCACAATTTAACCTTATGCCCCATTGCCATTGAATGGAAAGTAATATATAATTTTATGACTTGCAATGTATAAAAACAAATAATATCACGTTTATTCCCCTCTGTCTACGTCTTCAGCTTAGATATGAAATAACAGTTATTCATGGCTATTCATTAATTACACATGCGAGATCCAGGTAATTATAATTGTGGCACAGTTAACATCAAGCCATTAGATCTGTTTACATATAAAAAATGTATGTGTTTGGTCCAAGAGAGCAATGTGCACCGGTGGACAGATCAATGTGCTTGCATTATCAGACCAGCAAATGCTTCAAGATCCATTTTCAGAAACTGCTTAATCCTGTACAGGGTCGTTGTGAGCCAGAGCCTATCCCGGCAGACACAGGGTGCAAGGCAGGGGTACACCGATGATGGGACTCCAGTCCATCGCAGATGCTTCAAGTTACCCATTGATAATGTTATCTAACCTATGGTAAATGCAAAAAATACAGCACTTTATCCCATCCATGTGTTGTGCTGGTCGTGGGATTTGAATGTTGGTCAGTGCTGATTGATTGAGTACGGGTGCCCAGGTCTGGTTCTGAGATCACACGCAAGAAATATAATAATAATGAAATTCACAACGCACGCAAATTCCATTCCTGGTCAGGGACGAGAAAAAGATACGGATGTAAAAACCATGAACAGGTATCAAACTCAGGATGCTGATTTCACAGGAAAATGGATTTAACCACTGTTCCACTGCTCCATCTCTTATGGTAAGCAGGCATGTTTAACGAATGGGCATGGATAAGATGCAACGTGATGAGAATTTGTATCTTAAACAGAAAAGTGCACATATGGAGCCATGTGGATGATAGATGCATTTACAATGCAACACAATTTGTAATTATATTCTGTACATTTACAGCATCTCTAAATACTGTACAGGGTGGGCAGATTGCACTCAAGAGAAGGGACGGTGACTGGGATAGCGGTAGGAGGGGCTCATGGAGGGGTGTTATTGGTCACCCCCTTAGTAACGAGTGTCTGTGTGTCTCTTGGTTCATCAATATCTCCCTGACCGTTTGTCTACATCGATCTAATCGTATATACACCGTTTAGAATCGTGCACACACGTATTCACCCGTGTGGTGATTTGAACACCACCTTATAAATAGTGGGGTATAAATTGCTTATAACAGGTAGTTAATTTGGCACACGGTGACCTTGGCGAGAATGTAGGGTGATTAAGAATTGAATGCGGACGAAGCATCAGGCTGTCTCATCGCAAGGACGGCACACTTTGTAATCCTCACTCTCCCTTCTCTAAGGAGCATTTGCACACCGTCAGTGCTAGCACTTTCATTAGTAAAGCGTTAGTCAATGTGCAGCGCTCACAGGTATGTTGTGTAGACGTTAACACACCTCAATTACACAGAATATTTGGTGGGTATTTACGACACAGAATGTTTGGTGTATATTTAGAATATACTGTGCATGTCAGTTGGTCACATGTTCTCCAATTTATTTTTTATGGTGGCTGAAGACAAGAGGACCACAATGCACTGCCGTGGAATGTGTTGCTTTCCCACAATTCTCCACAGATTCCATCAATGCTCTTCCAAGGAATAAAACATATCTCCCTGTTTCAAGAGACAATTGTAGTGTTTCGAGGAAAATGTGTATTGAGTGACATAGCATATTTAATAAATTAAGTGAGAAGAGGACACTATAAGGGCATTATGTATTGAAGAACATTAAAAGTAACTGGAAGTGACATAAGTGTCAGCTAAATTGCAGGGTGGTCAGAAAAAGTTTAACAATATGGCATCACTTTTTTGCTCCCAAAACACAAATATGAGGTGAATGAATATTTTCATTGGGCGCAAGGTTATTGCAAGTAGATAAACACACAGAGTTACACGTTTAAACTATGCAAAGCTTGCTGAAAAGTTAGTATACGTCCTTATTTATTGATATGTTTATACGTGTTTTTTTACATTTATTCAATAGTGACAGACAAGCAGAATCTACGATAGATTCTAGAACCTTGGAAGTGCATGGCCTCATTACAGTAAATAGAGCCAGAGAGCTCTTACAGCTCATTATCATGCCTTGCCATTTGCTCAGTGGGAAGTCAGGCAGAACAGTCCGTGAGGCACACAAGAAGAATCATGTTTCTACCAAAAGTATGTTTCTGTCTCTGTTGCCTGCCTTTTAACCTCTAGCATGTGGGCATCTTTGAACACAGTTAAATGAAACAGAATCAACTATATTCTACATTCCCCATGTTAATGATAACGTTTAAAAAGTTGTACAAGTATTGAAAAAGTGAGACCACGAGTTATACTTTGAATTGAAGTCAGGCTCAATACACTCCTTCTTATTGATAACCGTGATGAGTACATATTTATGCAGAAATAATGATAGCGCCATGTAATTTCAAATTATTTTATATAAATTGTAGTTGTAAATTTTGATATGCCAGTTTTTTGCCGTACATGTGAACAATTCTATTTTGGCTTTTATTAAACCACTTTGTGTGATATATTCACGATAAAAACAACCTCTAGGCAGATGTAAACATATTGTTCAAATAGTGACAACAGAGCACAGAGGGAATGCATATTACGTTTCATTAATGCTTTTAAATTGTAAATATAAAATAACATGATAGTTTAACGACCATATGACATCTTTTAAAGGCACGTTGATACAATCTACACATTGGATAATAGGGGGTCAAGGTAGAAGCGTTCACGTCGCGATCCCTGTCAGGTAGTCCTTGGTATTGCCTGCGAATTCTACCAAACACTTCGAAGCCAAGCTGAAAGACGACCATGTCCAGAGGCTGGCCATCGTGCTTCGAAGAATCGCAAAGAAGAAATTGGATAATACATTTTTACATGTTATTATTACGGAAATAAAGATATACTGAGCTATACTAATCCTTTTTAGAACTACACATACAGTCATTCCCTGCAGGGAAAATTATGCACTTGAGTTAACAATGTGGGAATCATTTATGCAGGCTGAAGATTGTATTGTTCTAAAGTACGATTTTAGCAATAAAACTGAGGTTCTCAAGGAACTCCACGTAATCTTAGCTAAACATGTATTTGTATTAGTACACTGGGGGTCAAGGTAGAAACGTTCACGTCGCGATCCCTGTCAGGTAATACTTGGTATTGCCTGCGAATTCTACCAAACACTTCGAGGCCGAGCCGAAAGACAACGATGTCCAGAGGCTGACCATCGTGCTTCGAAGAATCGCAAAGAAGAAGATTAGTACACTGCACCAATCACTGTTAACAGGGTTAGATGTCCTTAGTTTTCTTCTAACAAATGAATCCAAGAACCATAACTGTGTTTAATTTCTGAGACTTGATAAGATAGCTCTCTATTTGGATTTGTCCAAGCCCATCGCTAAACTTTGCCTAGCACAGTTTGTAAGTGTGAATGACAGTTTAATAAGAACTGTCAATCAGAACCCCTCACCCTGAACATATAAAAAACTACTCAACGTAAAGAAACCCAATAATTACTCTTTTTAATAGAGTTGCTGATAAATGAGGGGGGGGGGGTGGCATGGTGGTGCGGTGATTAGCGCTGCCGCCTCACAGCAAGAGAATCCCGGTTTGAATCCCGGCTCAGGTGCTTTTCTGTGTGGTGTTTGCATGTTCTCCCCATATCCGCGTGGGTTTTCGCCGGGCACTCTGGTTTCCTCCCACAGTTCAAAAACATGCTGCTGCATAGGCTAATTGACCTGCGGACGAAATTCCCCCCGGTGCCCTGTGATGGACTGGCATCCTATCCTGGGTAGAGCCCTGCCTTGCGACCTGTGTCCGCCGGCTCGCCACACCAACCCTGTACAGGATTAAGCGGTTTAAGATAATGGATGGATGGACTTTAAATATAACTGTAAAACGAATGCCTGAAGTGATTTATTTTAATATTGCAAAGAAGGACGAATATGAAGACGATTGCTATATTTTAAGCACCAGCTATGATAAAATAGCTGCTGCTTAAAATCTAGCAGCAGCTATGATAATCAATTCGTTTTTCTTTAGAAGTACAGTTTGCATTTTACGTTATATTAAACCTTTCATGCATCATTATTTTGTTAACTTTCAAAGTAAGGATAACAAGCTGATGTGGAGCCAAGCCGGGCTGGGCCAAGCCAAGTCAAGCCAGGGCCGGGCCGCGTCAACCCAAGCCAATCCAAGCCAAGAACTTCCATGTGGGTGCCGACGCTGGGGGGTCTGGGGAAATGGCGGCGCGTTCTGATGCAGCGGCTACTCTCGGACCAAACAGTGCGGTGTCTTCATGGTTTCATGTTTTTTTTTTCTATTACGTATTCATCAAGTAACAAGTATTAGCCATCGGTTTCTGCGAGTCATTTGCAGAACGACAGTAAACAACGCCGGGGTCTGAGAGAAACGGTATTTCGATTCTCTGTATGTCCTGTACATATGGTAGAGTTGACAAATAAAGTTGAATTGAATTGAATTGTAATAACATTCTACACGTAATAAAATGCACGTAAATATTAAGTTAATAATTTAACGTAATCTATAAGTGAAAGTAATGTTTTTTTAATACATTATTTACTTGTTGTTGGCAACAGACACTGCTCATTTTTGTACACCCATGAGCACCAATAAAAAATAATCCTGCCTACCTACAGGCTCCTAAACACTATACATTACAAAACAAAATGCGAAAGGCAATATAAGTAAATAAATAAAGACAAACCTGGGAACTTAATTGATGGTAGTGTTAATATCATTACAAACCAATTACAGATTATGAAAAAAAAAATCATTTTTCAGGTTGCAGAATATTTGTTCATGTTTTCACGTAAAAAATAAACCGCTCCGCAAAGTTGGCGAATTAAACAACCTATGTGGCCTCACAGAAGCATCATTCTGTCAAAGTGTGCTGGAACAATGCCCTTCAAGATGCTTCTTTCTGGCAATATGGAATGCCTTCTGTCAATAACACCTCTGCCTTGGGACTCAAACGGATCTCACTCAAGCCTCAGCCTGCCTCATTATTCACCACAAACTAATTAGTCAGACTGGAGGCGGTTAATTTTATCCTTTGTGAGAATGCATTCAGATACAATTAACGTCTGCTGCTGCAAGTGTCTGTGGCGGAGGCAATTGTTGTAGGGTCGCTGTGACCGAGACGCTCATACAAACTGACTGACAAACAGTGAGAAATGTAATTAACCAGAGCATGACTCAAAGGCCAATCAAAATTTAACAACATTAGTGCTCCCGAGACAGGATTCCGGTGGGCGTTTGCATTACTGACGGTTAAATGAATGCTAATTCAGTGTAAACGTTGGTAATGATTATAGGAAAAATTAGAAAATCACAAGTGCATTGGTGTCACTTGTGCAAGAAGCCTTTACGTAAAATCACTTTATTCTTGCAACTTTACCAACCAACAATATGTTCACTGATATCATGAAACAGAAGCTTTTCACGTGAAAAATATGAATACAAACCTATTTTTAAAAGATAATAGATACAAAATAAAGAAAAAACTAACTGGAAACGGAGGTTTTTGGACCTTTACGATTCCTTCGTACAAATAAATATATACCAGTATTTTTCTAGTACCGTTATAATAATAATAATAATAGCATTTATATAGCGCCTTTCACCCGAGGGTCACAAAGCGGTACAATTACATTCTAGCTGCGCAATTGATATAAAGGCACCAGGCAAAGAATGGTACCCCCTACAGGTAACAAATTCTCACATACCAAATGGGAATCGGGGGGACACCACAGAACTATCACTTATGAAATGTAAAAAGACAGCACTTACAGTCAGGAGGATTGTGAAAACGAGTGGTTTGCTTGTTATCATTCGGTATTGAATGTTGGATAATTTAACACAGACGTGGGATCATCAGTTTAAATGAATGAAAATAAATCGTATGCAATGGAAATTATGCAAAGGACACACGATAACCTGGTTAATTCCACCTAGAAACATTTGCATCAAACCTAAGGTCTCAACACACCTGACAACCCTTTACTGATTGGCTGTGTCGGGTAGGGGCGGGTTTACGACACATACATTTTTACGTGATCTAACTCATAAAAAGAGCTAGACTATGGATAACATTGGCCACGAAAGCCTTCGTGTTAAATTGACCCAGTAATCCCAGTTTATTAAATTTGGTTTATCGAGTGCACTGGTACCATTCACCAACTGGCATTCACTAGTGTGTGTGAAATATTGGTCAAACATTCCCCATGAACCCCACAAACTGGGAAGGCTTTTATTGAACATTAACCATTGAATAAAAGAGCTCTAGTTATTTTTTTTATTGACGATAGCAATAATAGAATTCTTAATGGATATCTATATGAATTAGCTTGTCTGATAATGCAAGCACTTTGCTCTGTTAACAAGCGCATTTGGACCGAACACAAACAAATGAAAGTGTGTCAATAATATTTTAATGTCCACATATAGTCTGGGTTATACCCTTTATCATTGTCCCCAAACATACTTAATGTTTTTTTACATAACCTTTCAAGTGACCTTTGACAGGTTATGAGCTACATGTAGTGCACGTGTGCGTGTGTGTGTGTGTATTACCTCCACTTTACATTCAGACCACTCTCCGAGCTCCCAGCGGTAGCAGGGTGTGACCACGCAGGGCTTGTTCTGCTCCATCTGAAGAGGGCAAGATCGGCCCTCACCTTGTGGCTCCTGTAGAACCCTCCTACTCCTGTGCATCCAACCTGTATTACCACACAAATCCAAGTCAACGGTTTAAACCACGATGACGACCAATCTAATCCACAGGCTAATAGGTTGCCCTCAACACAGTTTATATTGAATATTACATTTATACACGCTTCATATAGCAATGCGGATTTTTCTGAAATACTTCACTACTTAGGTTTAAATATAACTATAAGGGATGTCTGGTCCACTCTCCTTGGACTGCTGTCACCGCGACCCTCACCAGGACAAGCGGTTTAGAAAATGGATGGATGGATGGATAACATGATACTTCAAAACATGACCAATACAACAGAATATATATTTCACCAAAACATACTGCCATGAGCAGAGTACAGTGTGTGTATGCCTACAAAGGCATTAGTGCATCTACAGAGAAATACATAAAAATAACCTCCGAATTATGTTTCCCCATGTTTATCCCACATTGAGCAACCACTCATCTTTGATTTTCTAAACAGCATGACTCAAAATTAATTATTCATGCACATCTGAGCCTTTCCCTTTTGTTGAAAGCCAATATATGCTTTTACCTCAACACAATTATCCATGATTATTACATGCTCACTAAAAAACAAAAACAAGAACCCATGCATATCAGCTAAAACGTATTTAACCAAAATATGAACGTCAAAAAATATAACTAATGACTAAGACGCACATTAACATGCTCTATCCAGTGGGTCAATGAATAAACATTTCATTTTTTGAAATTACAATTTTTAAATTATTCATGCATTTGAATTAACTTGGTGTTTTTTCTTATTAATATGGCATTCTTTGTTATTCTTTCTTATTAATTGCACAACAAGAGATGCGGACTAAATTGCCCCCGGTGCTCTGTGATGGACTGGCATCCCATCCGGGGTAGGCTCCAGCTCACCGCGACCCTGTACAGTGTACAGGATTAAGCGATTTCTGATCATGGATGGATGATGGAAGAGATGTGCATAAACACAGGGCTTCATGCCACTGGACTCATGTGGGATGTTTGCTGCTGCGTTGTGTGTTTTTACAAAACAGTGACGTGGAGAGTGTGCTTTTGCATTCGCACCGTTGAGGCCACAGCTGTGGGAGCAGGGTGACCAGGCAGACCACTCGGAGATTTGGCAGTTGAGGGAGCACTCTACCAAGCAGGGTTCACCCATTCCACGGGGACGCTCCAAGCCGAGCTGTGCAATGACGGAACAAAAAACGAGAGCATTAGCCGTGCTTTACAGTCTAAAAGAAAATCTAGACGTTGCCATTGCTTAGGGACAACCCCATGGGAAGTTAGTTGGACAGATATATGGCTTTGGTGTTCTGGATGATATTGTATTAGACTGGGTGTACCCAGCCAGGAAAAGCAAGACATGTTCTGAATGAACTACGCATAAAACTACAGCAATAATGTCCCATAAAACAACCATAAAAGTGTGAAAATTGAATAGAGATGAACCAGCATTGTCATGTGCTGAATAGCCTATTCTACTTTATTGGTGCTGACAGCAACTGAAGGTCCTTCTCTTAAATTAGGCATTATGCCCCATAGAGGCTTAAGGACTTGGCTAGCTTATGTAAGCTAAAATATGTCCCTGTTGTTTGAATGAAACTAAATGAACACTCACAGTATCAAGCCAATTATATTTTGATTCAATAAGCGAACTTAAAATGGTAAAGCTTACAACCACACAGTTGGGTGTACATTTGCTGTAACTGCAATCTTTTATTGTAAGCTGAAATATTATGACCAAAAATCAAACGCATGTGTTCTCTGCAGACTCGGGGAGCTTTTGTCATTTATACTGCAGCATCTTGAGTTATATTTCATAATGTAATCCAATTAATTGTAATGTAATTGGATCATTTGCAAATGGGGAAAGACTGTCATGTGACAAACAACCCCATGTGATTAGTGAAAAAAAATGTTCAATCCAGGCCACCAGATTCTCAGTGTAGAAAGTAGATGGTCAATGACTGCACAAATCCCCCATCATATTACATGGGATCCTACACGTAATTTTAACCCAGTTCCAGCACTGAACATTAATACATCCATCCATTGTCAGAAACCGCTTAATCCTGTACAGGGTCACGGTGAGCAGTAGCCTATCCCGGCAGACAAAGGGCGCAAGGCAGGGCTACACCCAGGATGAGACGCCAGTCCATCACAGGGCACCGGGGGCAATTTAGTCTGCAGGCCAATTAACCTATGCAGCAGCATGTCTTTGGACTGTGGGAGGAAAATGGAGTGCCTGGCGAAAACCCACGCGGACACGGGGAGACCATGCAAACTCCACACAAAAAGGTACCCGAGCCAGTATTCAAACCCGGGTGCTGCCCTTTGTATGTTGATACAATACAATACTGTATATAATTGGTTTGGCTGTCATGTGACAAACAACGCCACGTGATTTGTGAAAAAAATGTTTAATAGGATCTGTTGTGACACTGCTATGAAATCATTGTGAAATTATTATTTTTCCCATGACTTGATGCGGATAGCACAATCAAAATAAACTGGAATGAAACATCAAAACAAATTGCGTTGTGTGTTTTGACTCAAATGTCTGTTCCTTTCTTCTTTTACTTTAAATTACTATGTGGGATTAAAAGCCACCTTGAAAGATAACAACCCCTTTCTAACATTACCTTGAGCCAAGTGAAACCCATTATAATATTTGGCTGATGCTTTCACACTAAAACATTCTGACATGAAAGAGGCATTATGAAACACAAGACAGTATATACTCATATCTCTACACGCCCATATATATATGATGTACACTACAGTATAAAAGCAAGTAGACCTTCGCTTAGAAACACTACGACATTTGACAAGTTTCCGGACGAGCGTGTACAAACTAAACAAGGCTAGCATCTTCTAAAACATTGCATGCAGTGCTGACTAACGATAAAACAAGCCCATTAGAATGGCACACATAAATTAGACTAAGCGAGCAACACTTACGCCCGCAGATTGCCTCATCCTGGTCCATTGCATGACAGCATGGAGCCCGTCTGCCACGGTGTGGCATTGTGATTTATGAAATATGATGAGCAATTTCATTGTCCATATTTTACATTAATTGTTGCACGTTAACCATTTCACGGTCTCGATGGGTGTGTTGGCCACAATTGCTATGACATTCATCCACATTCCCAAAATACTAAATTTTAAACATTATATCCCATTCTTACACAGTGATTTAAGACAATAACATTTTTTGTCCAGTGTCACATTTGCAACCGGATCATACAGATTGTGTAGAAAATAAAACAAAGCTTTGAGGCATCTGCTGTGAAATAAAATTGCTCAGCAAATGGCTTAAAGCATATACTTTTAAATGAGAAATCCACTCCCACGTGAATTGCATCTGAGCCAAGTAATACAGGTGGAATACAACCGATAGATCATTTAGTGATGTTGCGTTGTCTTAGTGTAAAAAAATAAACTATCACTAATTACTTGGGGGTGGGGGGTGGATTGTCACTGCTAGTTTTCTTGCTTACTACACATTCTTGACAAGGTACATTTTGCGTTGCACCATAACATTCAATCAGCTATGGGCAGGCCGTTGGGGGCTCCTGTGTGTTGTTTACAAAAGCCTCCTGCAAGGTAAAATACGCAATAAAGCCAATACAGCCTTAAAAAACGTTTACATATATAACGCTCACATTTTGTCATAGTTTTAATTAAATCTACGACACATGTCAGATGTGTCCTTTCTCCTTAGCCTTACATCGTTTAAGAAACGGTTGACCTTGTAAGGGGGAACCTTATAATTATTTCGGCAATGTTTCTCCACCAACATAATTCCATCTATACACATACTCATGGTAGCTACAGCCTATGATAAAAATTCTGCAGACTGCTTCATACGCATGAGCTGCTGGGATGGTTTTGAAGCTGTTTTTGCACAGCGATAACCATTTGTGTTTATGCTCAATTAGGTACAGTGACGTTCGAACAACAACAATGCGTTTTGTGTTGATTGAATTATTTCTAAAATATACGTATGTACTCGAAGGTGAAGGCAGATTGTGCACAGATACCACTTTCAGAAAAGTTCACGATTTTAATCGTACTCTCTGTCTCCGTCTGAATCGTTAGCTTCTTGCTTGATTTATTTCAGACATTTGCAAATTATAAAGCTATAAGAATCTAGACAAAAGTTAACTGGATCCAATACAGAACGCTCAACAATTAAACAACTATTACAGAAATGCCGTTTTTAACAAAACAGTATACACTATGTTCTGACTAGGATAGAGGATTAGTTGCATTGCCATACATCATACTGATATGTCTGTACGATTTAATATAACAATCGTTGGATAATTTCAGCCATATGATCTCAGGTACCCATATATCAGTGTAAACGCGTTATTTTTAACTTAATATGCATTCAGTTCTGAAAATCCAAATATTCCCTAAAGCATTTAGCAATACCAAAGCGGCATATGCAAGCAGAAACGCAGAGGAATCTAGTGAGAGCACGAAATGAGAAGGACATGCTTCAGGGCTTTGATCAAAGTTCGTCCTTTGATAAAGAATTCTCCACATACCTTGACTGTGGATTTATATAACAGAATTATATCAAAAGTTTAGTTTGGAACTGCCAATTACTCATCAAAAGGGAGTAAACACAAAGTCATAATTTAATGGACAATGTGTTACATGGTGCAAGTTGTTTTCCATGTTAGTGCGATGTTTACATTGTCTGAGAAAATACATCTGGAATTTTGATTTCGTGATAACTGTGCAATTATTGGTATGGAACACTGCCTTGTCTGTGCTCTACTACCCAACCTCTGCAGCTCAAAAGACCTTGCAGAGTTCAATGAAAATGCAAGGGGCTGTGTAAGAAAATGGGAAACTGTAATTTAACATCGCGCTTCGAATAATCGCAAAGAAGAAGAAGAATTATTGGTATAATGCACATAGAACATTGGGTTGCGATATAGTTGGGACTGGATAATAATCTTTGTTTACACGTGATTTTGTGAGAGAAATAGGTTTCCAAATACATTTAATATGTTAATTACTAGTCATTCCATCCATCCATCCATTTTCAGAAACCGCTTAATCCTATACAGGGTCGCGGTGAGCCGGAGCCTATCCCGGCAGACACAGGGCGCAAGGCAGGGGAACACCAAGGATGGGACGCCAGTCCATCGCAGGGCGCCAGGGGAAATTTAGTCAGTACGCCAATTAACCTGGCAGCATGTCTTTGGACGGTGGGAGGAAACCGGAGTGCCCGGCGAAAACCCACGCGGACACGGGAAGAACATGCAAACTCCACACAGAAAGGCACCCCGAGCCGAGATTCGAACCTGGGGCCTTCTTGCTGTGAGGCGGAAGCACTACCAACTACGCCACTGTGCCGCCCCACGTATTTAATGTCATCGAGGAAAACATTAAGATTCATAAGGATTGGCAAATTACGATAAACAATTACATGTGTGTTGCTGAGTAATTAACTCTGAAAGTAAATTCATCTAAATCTAAACATTTTCGTTAACGAACCTCAAACTTTTAATCCGAAATTGGTAGCAAGATATGGTCTTTATATATCCCCAAGTGATGTGTTCCGATGATAATTGTGTAGCCTTAAAGGCATGAGGATTTACACAATCTACTTAAGCATCACTGATTATTCGAATGAATATAGCAGTACAAATGTTGAAATAAATATTAACCCCTCCAACAGTTAAAATATAATCTTAATTCAGACTCATTACAATTTTATGAAATCTATAGTTCAGTTCTCCAAAGAAACATTAAGTATTTGCAATAGAATTATGTTCTATTTACTTTTCACTGCACATTATGAAGACAGATTGATACATGAGAGCATTTTTTTTCTTTTACAAACTTGCAACACAGTAGTCAAATCAGTAGAACTGTGGGTAAAACAACCATGAATGTCAACATCTTTAAAAGAACATGAAAACGTGTTAAAAGCTTGTCAATGTGTGCAAAGTATACAGCACACACAGTAATCTTTTTGGGAAGCACAACAGTGACAATTACTGTTATTCTACGACTCAACAAATCACCGGATCCAGGTTTCATATTGTCATGAAACACTAGCTTGTTTCCGGGTTAATAAAAAAACAATATGTGCGCATGTTGGACATTTAATTAAAGTTTGCATGACCTGCAGACCCCTCAACCATTATTTTAATGAATAATGCTGCTGTTTTAAAACTGTAAACATGTTACATCATGAATTATTAAAATTAATTGTTTAAACAGCTAATTTAAAGTAATATTTGCTAGGATGCCTTGTAAGATTACAAACAAGTAAACTCCCAAGTAAAATGTTGCACTGATAAAAAACACAACACCAATCATTTGCTTGGATAATTAACTTTGTACAAAATTGCAGATATGTGATGACTGTTTATGAGAAATTATTTAGTGGTTACAAATTACCGTGCGTGAGTGCTCTTTTACCATAGTTTACCGGATTTGTCCCTGTGTGTTAGGAGAGTGGATATCCAGAAAAGGTTATAATAACCAAGCACCACTGATGCTGTAGCTGGGAATCGAACTCATGTTGTTGGGTCCACAAACCACTTTGCCACTGTTCCAACGCAACAATGATACAATTACACTATTAATGGAGACTATATTAAACCTACTATATAACTTGTGATATATTTAGGATAATGATGTAATTGGTGAAACTTAGCCAAACATTATGGGACTACAAAAATAATAGTTTAGTAAGGCTGATGTCTAAACGTAACTTTTAGCCATGCTACACTGCATTAATTAGTAATCGTCACCCCTTCATGAATATATTAACTTTGTAAAACACCAAGGCACTTGAAAGGTTAATATCAGTTTGCACTTCGTTAAATGTACCTTCATGTGCCTTTTAGAACCTGCTGGGAAGCAAGCTTTCAACTCAGCAGGGATGTTGCATTAATTAGTGAAGCAAAATGTGGAACCTACATTAATAATGTAGCAAATGTAAAGAAGCACGCGAATTAAAAACTGAATTATTATTGTAATAAGGCAAATTTCATTAGAGTTACATTTGCCTGATCACCTTTTTATGGAGTATTGAAAATGAGATCGTTATTATTATTATTACTACTCTCCACAGCCTGTGGATGAAACGTTTATAAATATCTGTCTAGCCACTAATTGACCATATTAGTATAAAATTACAATCTGATACATACAACCGAGAGTGCGTGTGTGATATTTATGCATTCTGACACTGATTACACCAGCCCAACAAAACAATGCACGGCCTCCTCTTTTCACCAATGGGAAGGGCATAACCTACATCAGGTAATTACCCCAAAGAGTTTCAAAACTCAACAATGTATCCGCTCCTATGCTCTGCATAGCTCTGGGAGATTCCAAGTCTCTCGTTACACCCCATTCACCGTTCCAGTGACATTAACGCCACACGGACCAACTGTGTCAAGGGGCCACGTACGTGTACGTTGGCGGGCCTAGGGAGGTCGGGTCCTGGGGGGTCGACTGGCTTCAGATGCATAGCGCTCTAATGTGCAATTTGGCTTTATGAAATGGGCTCTTATAATGCCAGAAGGTTTGGCTTGCAGTCGGAATGAAATCTGCAGCACTTTATATAACACAGCTAAAAATCAACCCAGCGCTCCCTAATATTGTTTGAAAATCAACTTCATTGTTCGTTCAAAGTCAGAAAGATGCTTAAGACCTCAGACCACTTGAAATTATAGCAAGATAGAATCGGTTTTAACAGCACTTAATTATGTGATTGGTAAACACTTTGTTTTCTTTTGGTTACTTTAAGATGAAAACACAATGGAACAGCAAAGGCTGCGCGTGTAATTGCTGGCAGAAATAACTGAATTTGTTTAAGAGCTGCAAACGAATTTACAGGCCATGCAAACATCATTTATACGAGCCGAACAAAAAGTGTTTTCTCACATAATGAAGGTATCCCAAGTCTCTATTGGAAAATGGATAATTATCGCAGAGGTCTCTAATCTGTTTAAATTAAGGATATTGAGATGATTGCTCTGCTGGAAAGTTAAACAATTATCTTGTTCTCATTTGAAAGTTCACAAGGATTTAATGTCTTGTTTACTGCACAAAATGGTTCAGTTACTTTGTTAATGACTCACATGACAGCCCTACTTTGTCAGTAACATGGGGATTTCAGCATGACTACGTGCACCAGTCAGGTAAATATACCCCTCCACGTAGTAGAACACTTTTAAAATGCTCTACCTAGCTCCAAACACAAGTCACTGACATTGGATTGACATGACACACACCGCAGTATTGTGTATGTGCATACAACTTTTTTGGTTGTTGTAAAAATAGCTGCATGTCAGTCTGAAAACTCTACCCAGCAAAAAACCAGAGCTACCAAACAAGGACTCTCAAGGGAAAATCCAGGAATATGTTGTCTTTTTATTGACCATCTGTGATGGCATAAT
Source organism: Geotria australis (assembly GCA_036362915.1). Classification (NCBI taxonomy): domain Eukaryota; kingdom Metazoa; phylum Chordata; class Hyperoartia; order Petromyzontiformes; family Geotriidae; genus Geotria; species Geotria australis. The sequence goes on along the minus strand of JAZEWU010000006.1, from coordinate 6,160,927 downwards.
GATCAAAAGAGGCATGCAGACCCCACTATTGTGATCCTGTAAAAAATCCATACAAAATGAGCACGTCTGGACAGTGACTTGTTCTCTACACAATTTGTTATAGTGAACATTTTAAGTCTCCTATGACTAGAAAAAGGTGACTAATGTTCACACATCTAAATTTCGATCAGGTGAAGAGCTTGCGGTTAGAGCTCATGATGGAATCCATTGTATTAACTTACTCTTCACATTAACATTGTTGTTAAAAATCCGTGGAAGATTTGCTACACCACATATCCATAACATCATAGGGAAAGTCTGTGGGCCCATTTAATTTATCAAAATCTAGTAGTCAAGCCAAGGCAAACAAAATATTCTGATTTCTTTAGACATAGAGCTGACAAGTTTAAAGCAGCTGACAACCAATGCGACAGGTCACATACAACGCATTTTGTCATAATTTAATTTTGTCATCTCTTTTGTACTTTCTCCTGGCGTTTCAGGTTACTGACTTTTCATAATAATGTAGGGAAATGCAGGTTCTCCACGTACACCATCACAAGATTACAGTGTATACTATTTTCAGTTTAAACGGGAACTGGAAGCTAAATGTCAAACTGTATGTCTGTAACACCGCGTTTACCCATTTGGCTACGATACGAGACTGACTGTCTCTCTGTACGTATGTGCAAAAGTATAACATAAATAAATATAATAAGCATGTTTGCTAAAATTATGAGTCTAAGTGTATGCGATATAACCTATTTAACAAATAACACATTTCGGTAGTCAGCATATGGACTCTCACCGCGACCCTCACCAGGACAAGCGGTTTAGAAAATGGATGGATGGATGGAGCAGTTAACTTCAATTTGACTCACCTATACACAAGATGGTTGTAATCACTAACGTCAAAGCTATGTCCATGGCAAAACCAATGGCGACATGAAACGTATTGACGAACAATATATCTCAATTTTTCAATTCATTCATGTTTAATATACTCATAAGCAATGCAAATATCAATACATGATACAGTTGTTTCTATAAACAAATGTGAAAGTAAAGGCATGTCCAACAACTAGAAATTTGAATACTTATATTCACCTCTTCCAGCACACCTTGGCCATTCTGAAAGAGTAGACAAAATACACTATAAAATACACTCTAATTTCTCTGCAGTGAAGGCTCGTCTGCTGCCGGTGGTGTGAGCAGACATTATTCACTGCAAAGCATTTCGGCGAAAGCGTTTGTTTTCCCCGGCTATCACGCAACATCCTGCATCTTGTTACTCTCAAGCGACATGCACACACTTACGGCCTCGCAGAACTTGAGATCAACAGACTTGCTGTCGCTGCGGACGCAGTCGAGCATGCGAGTGCGGCTGCCTTGTCCGCACACGGCGCGCTCGCTCAGCTGGCAGGTGCTCCACTCTGCAGGTGATCATGAACAAACACGTGCCACCAAACACTGTTATGATGTGTCTACTTGAGAGGACTGTGTGTGTGTGTACAACGTTGAATAAGTATTTCTGTGTGGCTGCTGTCATATTGTTCGTAAAAAATAACGCTGTCCATGAAAATAACAACAATTGTTACCTTGGTCCTTCTAGCAAAAGCGTCACATTGACTATCAAACTGATATATATATATATATCATATATAGGAGATGCATACCCATAGCTGTTTTACTTTTATACATGTCTTGGAATCTCAGACATTATTGATTGCAAAACATCTGTTAGTGCATGGCCCAATAGTGAAAATTAAACCGCAGTGCACATATAATTTCTACCCTGTGTTTTGATTTTCTGGCCACATATAGAAAGTTATTGACATAGATTTCATGGATTTGTATCTCCTCTTTTTTATTCCAGCCTAATACTGAAGGATCTAAGTGAAATATTAGAATTTTCATGGAGACAGATGTTTAATATTATGGTAGAAAATGCCCTGTGAGCTTATTAGCTGTCAGTCTGCTGAATGGTTATCCCATATGTAATACAAGGTACATGAAACACGTAAATTATATTTAAAAAATAGCAGTGTATTGATGTTGTGCGGTGATGCTGCCTTAAGAATGTCAACTAGTTTCATGATGCAATGATGGAACTTTTGAAATTCCAAGCAAACTTGAGCATAGATCATGATAAACTGAATTTTAAACTGTGATGAAAATCATTCACATTTGATTTCATGCCTCAAGGGAGCATGATTACATGTCAGTACATGTACGCTGATCTGCTCAAAACGGCTTGCAAAAAGTCCATCCACCGCAATAGACCTTTCCACCTGACAAATGACATACCGCTCGAGTATGATGATTTTCAACCTCATGCCACCATGTCTGGAATGAATGTCACCGCTGTCTTAGGCTGCAAGGGTACTTGTCCAAAGTACCCCAGCTCTAACCTTTGTCCACCTGATATTCACGAGCCTCTTTAACTGAAGCAAAGAATGTGTTGGTTTCAATTTGACTGATATTAATGAGCAACAGCAAGACTTATGGGAGCAAGTCCGAGGTTCTGTCCACAGGGGGGTGGAGCGTTGAAATCAGCTCATGTGCAAATGCTAGATGGGTTATTATATGACAGTATTGTGAGAAATAGTGGTGTCTTGAAGATGTATTTATCAAGAATATGGAGAATGACCGTTGATGATATGGATATGATTATGATGATCAAATCTGTCTTTATACTCGGTCTTGTGGAGCTTATTTACCATTGGGATATGGTACTGCTGGTTTTTATGAAAGTATCCTCACAAGAACAAGTGACTTTGCATAAATGTTTTAAATTTAATGAGCCCTGTTAAAGTTCCACCAAAAGGGCAATAACGGCCGTTTAAACCGACAACAACAAAACGAGTTCAACAAGGCATGCAACGATTGTTAAAACACATCGTTTAACGAAGGTAGGTGTTGGGAGGACAACTTTAAATGGATGTGGCAGGCATTGTGTTGTGCACTGCTCTTGTGAAGAATGCGAGCGGTCGATGACGGGCATTACCAGTCAGATTGTAGCGGTAGTGAAAGCAGTTCCGGTTGAGCACGCAGTGCTCTGATTCAGTGTCCTCGGGACAGGTCTCGCCGTCGGCCGGCATACGCTGGATGAAACGCGAGCGGATTCGCACCGTCTCCACATCACACGGCTGCACCCGAGAGAACACACACATCCAGACGGACGCACGCGTGCGCACACTCCACCACATTTATATTCATATCAATGCTTTAAAAGTAAAATGACCGAGTCAACTTGTGTTTCGCCCGCGATCCCGTACGGGTTAAAGCAGATACTGACGATGATGAACTTGTTTATTCATTCACTGTCAGAAACTGTGTAATCCTGTACAGGGTTGCAGTGAGCCAGAGCCTATACCGGCAGACACAGGGCGCAAGGCAGGGCAATTTAGTCAGTAGGCCAATTAACCTATGCAGCAGCATGTCTTTGGACTGTGGGAGGAAACCGGAGTGCCCGGCGAAAACCCACGCGGACACGGGGAGAACAATGCAAACTCCACACAGAAAGGCACCTGAGCCGGAATATGAACCCAGGACCTTCTTGCTGTGAGGTGGCAGCACTACTCACCGTGCCACCGTGCCTCCCATGATGAACTTATGTTACAGGAGATTATATTTTATTTCATCTTGCTGTATGTTTGTACCGTGTTTTTTATGTTGCATATAACGTGGAAATTCTCCTCGGATGTTCTTTTATTTCTCTTCCTGATGTTTTATTTATTCCGTTTCTTTTGTCGTTGTGGTGATCCACCTCACTCTTGAAAATGAGATTATTCTGATCTCTACTGCAAAGCACGATGAATGCGCGTGGATATGCCTTTTTAAAATATTTGAGTAGAATAAAAAAAATCCACATTTATTGTAGAGTGTGTTCCTCTTTGCACGTTCACTCAGCATCTAATGACAGTTTAGAACTCTCAATGCATTACATTAATAAACAAAATAACAATCTTGAAACATGCGCACGTACAGACACTCACTACATTTAATATAAAAATTACTTTCCTTAAGAATAGTTAGGCTTCTGGCGAGAGTTTTGATAGCAATTCCCCATGACCAATGACATTCTGCAGTACATTGCTGCTCGTGATTAGAATCGAATGGAAAAAAAAGTTACTTCTTTCCATAAAGTTTGAATAGAGGCTGCAGGAAATGATACATTTAAAATAGAAAATGCAATCCATAACAAGTCAGCGTGACAGGTTTTGCCCTTCTCCGCTGTCTCGTGGCACAAAGTGATAGCTGATGGCATCTCCTGCCAATACGATGAATCCTCCCGTCAAGTCACCCTCTCCCCCTGCCTTACATTTTTACTTCCACGAAATGGCCAATGTTCCTACTTAACAATGCTCTTTATTGCAGCCTTCCATCCTTCCAGGCCTAACAAATATGATTTGTGATCAACATGAGAGGTCAGCATTGCGAGTCTATGTACAATCAGGAGGGAGCACGCCTGAGCTGAGGTGACTACAGCGAAGATGGAGCCGCGACATCAGGAGCAAATAGATCATTGCCTCATAAAAGGATGGTCAAAACTATAAGATACCTTCATCTAGCAGAGGATAGAGAATGGTGATTGATATTTTAAAGTTGCAGTGATTATATATAAGAAACATAAAGTACTGTTTTTGTACTGAATGCGTAAGGTAGCTTTAGTATATGACTGTTCTCAACATTAAATAGATGCAAAGCAATATATCTGATTCCCCGTTCGTAGAAATGCATTTGGAAGAAAAATTTATATTCATAGTTCGTGAAAATATCAACAAAGTACGTGCTGGTTTAAAACCAATCTAAAGAATATGTTTGTGATTTTTGTATTATTATTTAATACCGAGAAGGTCAAATAATTGGATTTCCAAATAGGAGTTAGAGTTCAATGTAGGGGGGAGGGAAACAAGTCAAGCTCAAGAAAATTACGCAATTAGAAAATGTATTACATACAACTTATGGACATTACACTTTGGCAATATGCATGGTTTAAATGTCGACAGGGATTGGTTCCAGAGCATAAACTTTAACACGAAAGTAATTCAATATCTGTCAAAAAAATAATAGAATTCTAATTTATGTTCGGAAAATCAACGTTTCAAATAAATTGAAATGGTTGTTTATTTTATTTTCAATCCCAATAAAGACAGTCACCAATGAAATGTGCTGATATATTTGCATATATTGATATTCTACTAGAACCTAACATTAAATAGTCTCAAATAAACATATAAAAACACGAGCCCTGTTGTATATATGTAATAATACAATAAACGCAAATGTAAATAAACATGTAAAAAATATATTTACTTGTGGAAATATGGATGAATAAAACAGAAAATATTTTGGCTATGGGTACTTGGTGAGCTCAGAATAAAATTGACTTCAAGATGGCAAATACATTTTCATTCAAAGTGTCTTAGAACTTCCATGCAGGGATTGGAGAATATAGGCTGTAGCTCCAAACCGCTTAATATGAGAAAAGTTTTATACTATACATCGAGATATGCAAAATTACTTTGAGTACAAATCACAAGTTTGTCAGCCTAAATGGTAAGACAGTATTGGTGAATGCAAAACTCCAGTGCACTGCTTTTCAATTTCCAGAACTTCACCAGGTGTTCAATTGCATTGTACATTATAGTGAATGTCCTCAACACTGGCATTTCAAATAAATGTCCGTGATGCAAATGAATGGCGATGCAAGTGAGAAACTGTATTCACTTAAATTCTTGCTGTATTTACTCTTCTTAAATATACTCTGTCCACATAACAGAGCACGTGCATGCATGTACACAAACAAATGTAAAGCGCATGTGCAAAATAGAATTACGATATAAAAACATCGGGATCTTGTTTACAGTGGTGGCAATATCAGTGATAATGAAATCAATTAAGCCTTTGAGCATCCGCCATAAGAAAAACCATACATCCCTTCTTTATATGTTGAGTGTATAAGGAGGGTACGGTGGTGCAGAGAGTAGCTCTGACATCTCACAGCAAGAAGGTCTCAGTTTGAATTCTCTGCTCGGGTGCCTTCCTGTGTGGAGTTTGCATGTTCTCCCCATGTCCGGTGGGTTTACGCCTGGTACTCCAGTTTCCTCCCACAGTCCAAGGACATGCTGCTGTCTAGGTTAATTGTCCTAACTAAATTCCTCCCAGTGCCCTGAGATTTTGAAACATGCTTACCCCTCCCTGATGGACAACTGTTAAAAAAGCTACATAGCTCAATAATTATTCCAGTGAACATGTATTTCAACCATTTTGAGACGATAGAGGCAATTCCAGTTCTATAGATTTTTTGTAAACTAACGTCCCTTTGTTATAAACATTTTACTTCAATTTAATTGCAGGTTATTTACAAATTTCACACAATTGTATACTGTATTCTTATGAGCAATGATGCCATGGGTCATAACTACCCATTTTGACAGACTGCGTGCTTTGGAAATTCCCCATGATATCCCTGAAGAGATTAGAAGGTTGCTGCAGAAATCAATCTGTCAGCTCCACACAAATTGGCTCAGTGGCAAGCATTTCTGCTGTTAACCTACTGACAGATGGTCTGGTGTTTTCTACAGCTGCAACAATCGATTGTTGAAATAATCAACAAACTGTATTGATTATGTCTTCAACTAGTCAAATACAAATTGACATATGATCTACATGTAATTTGCATAAATAAATACATACATGAATCTCGAGCGGCACAGTGCTGCAGTGAGTTGCGCTGCCTCCTCATAGCAAGAAGCACTTGAGTTGGAGCCCTAGCTCGAGTGCCTTTCTGTGCGGAGTTTACATGTTCTCTCAGTGTCCAGGTGGGTTTTTGCCAGGCACTTCGGCTTTCTTTCACAGTCCAAAGACATGCTGCCCAAGGTTAACTGATGTGACTAAATGCCCCCTGGTGCGCTATGATGGGCTGGCCTCCCATCCTGGGTATATCCCTGCCTTGCGCCTTGTGTCCACTGGGATGGGCTCTGGCTTAGTGCGTCTCTCTACAGGTTTGAGCAGGTACTGGTAATGATTGAATAAATACAAAAACCTAGATTCCAACTTGTGCAATCAAACCGGTATTGATTAATGATCCACTCCGCTCGTCAATGTCACTATGACCCTTTTGGAGGGCTCTGTGGTGGAGTGTCCCACATTTTGTTGGCAGGAGACCTCAGTACCAGCAACTTTTAAAATGACTGTCAATTCAACTTTTAAAAAACCTGCTCGCAATCAAATATTGTCAGCAATTAATCAATTGCTCAAGCACGATGTTCAGTATATTAAAGAAGTCTACTAAAAACGAGGCATGACTCGCAAACCTCAAAGCAAATGATGCATGGAAATATATTGCATTGGCTCCTTGAATGCGGCTATCAGTGTGTCTATTCTAGTATGGAACGTGTCCACAATTAGTGGATAAACATACAATTCCTTGAGGATCTGAAATTCCATACAACGGATTAAAGGGTAGTTCAATGGTGTCCATCATTTTTCATTATTCATTCCCTGTAATTCCCTTATCAGTTATTATTAGTTATACAGCTGCCTTGTAATGCAGGATTGTATGTATGTCATGTATTAAACAGGAGCACAGGAGACGTGACATTAATGCAGACACATGACATTGGTGTATCAACAAGCTACAATGTTCATTTGTTGTAGATGCAGATATTGTCCTCTCCTTAGAGATGAATAAAACATTTCTAAAATCACATTTTGGCTTCATTATGAGACTGGAACAGTTCCTCTGTGTCCAAAAATATCATTACGGTACACGAATTGCAACGTTTTAAGTAAAAGTGTTATTGAATACAATATGCATACTCACTCTAGCACAAGATTATTCCACGTTTAGTACATCATTGAACCAGATACGAACAGACGTGTAGATTCAATTCAGCGCAGCTGCTCACAAATTGGCATTACATCTTGGTTCCACTCTGCTCGTATGGAAATCAGTATTGATGTGAGCAGATTTTGACTCATGAGAAAAGAGCGGTGCTTCAATGTTTTTTTATAAATATGTCATATAGTGAAGCTCTGTTTATGAGTTTAGGTCATGTGAAACATTGGTCATGAAAGCCTTCGAGTTAAATATGTCACATGTTGGCTAAATTTAGCGTGAACGCTTTCATGACCAACGTTATCCATAATACATCCCTTTTATGGGTTGGCTGACGTAAAAAACAAGTGTCGTAAGCCCACCTCCACACGACAGCCAATTAGTAATGTTTGTCACGTGAACAAAACGTGCCGATTCTTTACGACTTAAGCACACTGGTATGTTACCAACCTTACTCATTGGCTGTGCCGGGTGGAGGCGCGTTTACAACACTTATTTTTTTTACGTAACCCAACTGACAAAAAGTGATATATTATCGACACATATTAGCTGTTTATCCTGAGCTGAAGTGTAACAGAAGAATACTTGAATTTAACTTGGTTGAGTTGCCAGTGTTGTTGTTACCTGTGGGCATTTGGTCCATGGTCCCCACTCCGACATGACGCACTCATTGGGACAGGGCAGCCTACACTGGCGCACCCCATCCGGCCGCACGTCCGTGTCGCAAAGGGCTTCGTCCACCGTCTCCCCTGGACCCTCCACCGTGTTCACAACGCACCTGACAACACGAACCATACACGTCTCAGGTGCGTGTCCGCGTGGGCTGCAGTTAGCGTGTTGCGCTGCGAACCCGGCAGCCCTAGTTCTATTTCCGCTCGCAACGAACAACTGGTAAATGTTCGAACCGGTCCCGGGCCTCCGTTAGTTCTACTTGGCGTCAAGTGAGCACCTGGTGCGGTGTATAAGCGTGGTGCTTGTCACCCACCGACATGTGTGCAATTCCGGCCTTTGTGAGTGCTCGCTACAAGCACTTGCCCCAAAAGTGTGTTAAGGCTGTACTGCAGATCTTTGTCTTGTGTTTAGACAGCTGGTGCAGTCGCCTTGCAAGTGACATCAAGAAGCAGAGGAGTTGACAGTCGTGACAATTAGCTGAATTCAGGGCGGCTATAAAATAAAACAAGTTAGCTTAGTGGGAAGAACAGGTGGTGCATCTGCCTGTTACCATGGTGTGTTAACCCATAACACGTGCATCCATAGAAAGACCTTTAACAAATGTAGCGTTAATGTGAACCTACTCTGGCACGGGAACCATGATGACATCACTGCCACTTAGTGGTCAATAATATCTGTCGTTGTTTCTATATTAAAACAAGTACTTATGCATTCCTGCGAAGGTATGTGCACGTGTGAAATTTGACCAGTATGCATAAAAAATGCATTACTCCTTTGGGTTGGATTATATTAAGGGAGAAAGTAATTTTCTTCTATAGATGCTTGAATATTCCAGATCAGATTGACTGACCCGATTACGATCAATTTTGCGGAATCACAGCTCAGATCAGCTTTGTTCAAAATTGGATATTCAATACGATCAGACCCATGTGATGACAATATTAAAATCCTTATACAGCACACTAATGTTTTTTACACCGATAAATGCATAGAAATCTATTCGTTAAGAGCAGGATTAAAAGGACTTGCCATGAGAGACCCAAATTAGTGGTTCTATTAATTGTCTGTTTTATCTCCTTGTTAACAGGCAGACACAATCCCTTTGGCCACCCAGTCACCAAATATAGTGCATTGTGGGCTTGGCAATATAAATGGCTGCTGTTATGTGCCAACAATAACAACAAATCTGTCTTCTTGGAGATTCGTGGAACTCTTCACAAGATTGGACCATTGTGTTCCCACAATATGGTCAAATTAACCTGACCTTCAATGTTTAAATTAGCTACCAAAGGAGTCCATATTTTAAAGATAAATTTATCGCCAGTGGCAGAATCGCTGTGGGCATTTCTATATTCAAATTTAGTGCAGGAAAGAACATCAGCCATACTGCAATAGCTTCATGTCTCTGTTGATTCAGCTAAGCAATATCGCAATGAAAATTCTCGTAAAATGTCAAGTCCTCATAGGCAATGAAACAGCAGAAGAGCGAAGTTTCATCTCTCCAAACGAATCAATAGCTCCCACCAACCTTGAAGGTAAACGCTTCAGGTAAAGTAACGGTTATATAACTAGCTGTATTTATGTATCTATTTTTTCTTAGCTGTGCTTTATACTTTTTTATTGTATGGCCCATGAGCTGGTGGACTTTCCTTGTAAACTTCTACTATTTTCTATGAGACATGAATAAATAATACTCGGTGCTTTGTGGCATTTTTCATGTCAGCAAGCAGAAGGGAAAACAAGGTAAACATTCTGGCTGAAAGATACCGCTCCAAAAAACGCATTACTATGGGAGCTGATATGGCTGCACCGAAACCTTGAACAGAGGTGAATGCTTAAACCTGAGGAGCCCACGTCCCCGATAACAGGAAGACAGAATTAGATTCAATCATCTGTCCCCTCGATGTGTGCAGAAGCATATGGTGTTTTTTTTTTATAAAACGTGTCAGCCAAAGAAAGTAAACATATGCCATGTGAAGATGTACAAACGAAGTCTCATCATCTTAGTGAGAGAGTGACAACATCTCACTATCTGCATAGCCAAAAATATATATTCGGCTTGGTAAAATACAATACGTATTAGTATATATGTGTGAATAAATAACCATAATATGATGCGTGCCTTTTCAAACAGACCATCTGCTACTGCAATGTGAATATCTCATTCTAATACGCATGCGTGGCTTGTGACAATATCAAATTAACCATTCTCACAATAATGTTCTGTTTCATGATGAAATTCCAGTGGGCTTTCTCGGTCTGTTATGTTGATTGCACGTGTGTGCGTATTGCCTGAGTCTGCTTTCCTTTTCTCTGTAATGCCTTTCACATGTGCTAAACAGACCCTGACTGCCAAACAACACTACTGTGAGAGGTGTGAAGCGCTTGTAAAGGCAATTGTGCGTGCATGCCTAATTAAACGCAAATGACAAAATTTAACAAGCCCTGCAATATTTTTGGCTCTGTAACAAAAGGAATAAACATTACGTTTCACTCTTTTAGAAAGGATATATTTCCTCTGTGGAGTAATTTCTGACCTTTTAAGGTCAAGCATAATAAACCATCATCTTAAATTGTAGTTTACTTGTAAGAGTCTACTCGCATCTACTCAAGTGTCTAAGAGTATCCAGGTAAGGCTACATATGAAAATAGAAGAGTATATATAGCTCATCAACTACTTTAACCTCATTTTACCAAATGCGTGTTAAAGATGTGTTTTTCTTTGAACAATCTATACAGGTTGATTTTTTTATTACAAAGGTATGTTTTCATTATCAATATCAACCTTTTAGACACGTATTACAATGTTATAATTTGGGGACAACTAGTAAAACTTAAAATAAAATGTATACTTGGCAAGACAGAGCAACATAACTGTCTAAGCTATTTATTTTTAAACGCCATTTGCTGGCTAGGCGCCTGATTTCAATCACATGGATCCAAGTGTTGCTTGATGTTTTAAAGACGGGGAAATCGATGCTTTCGTTAATGCCTAAATCGGTCTGTGCTCATGCCATTTGCGAGCTAACTCGGCCTTTATCTTTCAAGGCACATAAAATCCCTCATCCATTACTTGAGGAATTGCCGTCTTAAAATGATCGACCTGAAAGCAGGAGACAACAAAGAGTTGCAATTCATCGAGCTAAGTTACTGTTCTATAGCAAAACATCAACCAATGAAGCATAGATAGTTTCTTTAACAAATGTGCAACAAATCCGGAAATTCACAAGTCGGTAATTGTCAAGCTTAGAAATAACCTATTTTATGCATAACAAAAAGAGTGACATATTACACGACACAAAAGACCAGGTTCTCGGACAAAATGGAATTTCAAATATGATAGTTTTAGAAATGACGCGGTGATCCATTAATATTCTTCTAGACTCTAGACATTAAGTATTTAGAAATTGTGGCATATGAAATATAAAAGTAGCTATGGGACAAGTTAGTAATTTTCATCATTTGCAAGGTTATTCCAAGTTGAAAAAAATCTCAAAAGTTACTGAGGAGTGCCTACCATCATGAAGTTCTTTAATGATTGTGAGGCATAGCGTAGTATAAGAGTGAACGTTGTGAGGTTGACCAGAGCAAGTAGGGGTGATGAGGGGGTGAGGAGGGGGTCAGTGTGGTGAGGCTGAGGTGAGGCTTAAGTGAGTAGGGGGTGAGGTGGTGTATGTTCGTGTGTGTATGTTTAGAGATTAGTGTGTGTGACGGGCTGGTAACCCCTTCACCTGACAATGATTTTTACCAATAACCATGGTTGAAATATCCGACATTGTATATGTGCACACAGAAAGACAAAGATCCCCCATATAGCCTTGGCATACTGTAGGGTCAAGTGCCATTCGCAAAGTCCTATAAAAGCCGACACGGCACACGGGAGGTGGGTGGCCAGCACCACGCCTGGCAACATTTGTCTCACTAGTGGCAATGTTCATGCACTGCACTAGGTACACATTTGAGGCTGAGTCGACCTAAGAGAGGCCCAGGACCGGTTCAGAAAATCGTCACTGGTGTTGACCATGAGCGGGAATTGAACTCGGGTCGCCAGGTTTTAGCCCAGCACGCTAACCACTGAGCCACCACTCCCCACTCACACACATGCACACACAAGCAACAAATGGTCTCATATTGTTAGATTTCAAAAAGAGGCTTCAGCTCAATCCATGACCAATATTTCAGTGTGCTTCAATGTTTTCCTGCCAGTGGGAATAGAAAACCCACCCAAGCAGAAATTGTTATTTTGCTTCTAATGTGAACTCAGGTCCAAACACAACAAAGAACCGCTTTATATTGGTTGAAATAAGCCTACTTATAAATCTGTACCACATACTGATAATTGTTTTTTTTCCAGCCTCCAATGTTTGACTCTATTAAGCATTATATGAAATATTGATACAGTGCAAGAGCACACAAGGAATATCACTGAAATGTTGGACTGAAGAATCATACTTTTTCATTGTTCCATAAGAGATATTTCAGTTTTGATAATTGCAAATAAAACACCTCTGTCCTTTGCATTAACATTAGCCCAAAATGAAAAAAAATGCATTCGTGCTTTATCACGAGGGTTAAAACATGATTCTGCAATTACGTTGCAATTTCATTAGTGATAGATAAATATTTACCTATGGGCTTTAAAAAGAGTGTCGGTACTACTCCAGAATGGATACAGGTCACTGGAGTCCTGTTCCCATTCACGGTAGCACGAGCAGCAACAGCTGTGTCGACAGCTCCAGCAGATGCAGAAGGTTCCGAGTTTCTAAGCGTATTACATGCGCATTACACATGATCCGCGTTTATGCCCAAGCAGCTCGGGGAAGCGCTCGTGACATCACAGGGTCAACTCACTCGCCCACCTTTTTAGCGTGGAATCCTTCTTCAAGTGCATATCGTTTGTTTTTGTTTATAACATCCTAAATGCATCGGGATTTGTAATATGTAATGGGTTAGTTAAGGCACTTACTTTTGTTTGTGCCCTGCCATGCTTATTCTTTAGTTGTTGTTAGCGCCTCTTAGAACTTAATTTTGTTGATGTCCCATTTGTTTTTGGTTTACATTTAATTTGTATTGATGTAGGTTTTCACGGTTCGATTGATGATGGTTGTGCTTTAGAGCTATTCTGTCAGGATAGCCGTGTTCAGGGCTCTCCCTCTCTCCCTCACGACGTTTTGCCTCCCACGTTGGAAGCATTATCAGGCAGTTTTAATGCTAGTTTTCATGGAGTCATACATAGCATCACCTCGACCAAATCAGAAATGCATATCGGCTGTGGGGACTTACCAATATGCCTAACGAGTGTTTGTTAAATCAATGTACCTTACATTCTATGAGATGCATCAAAACCATGGAAATTGATGAAGTTAATAGAACAAAAACTCAAAAGTGATCAAACACGCATGTTCATATACATGCTTGTCATTACACTTGGAGACAGGGAAAGGTATGCATAGATTAGACAACAGATGCAGGTTAAACTGACGGTTTTAACTGTTAAAAACGTGCGTGAGGATGGGCAGAACATGTCGCTAGAAAGTACGCAGGCTGATGGGCAAGAATAAGCAATGAGTGGCAACCAAGGAAGGCATGCGCCCACATGAAAGTCCACTTTGGATATGGACCAATTCATTCAGTTCGTGTGCTGTTGCTGGGTGGACTGTTGCAGCTTGGGACTTTAGGAAATGGAAATGGCATCGTAAGGGCTTGATATTTAAGGCCTTGATATTTATTTATCCAAAGTAGACAGATGTTTATTATTACAGCATAAAGTACCCAGTGACCTTGCAAGCTCTTGATGAGGTATTCCTGTGACACAACAAACATTTGAACTAAGTGGGCTGGGCCAACAACCCTTTCCAAAGCACATGGGAATGCAGACTAAGATTACTGCAATCTGTTTTGTGCCAGCGCTATGGCTCACTGAATTAGATGTTCAGTAAAGTCATCTTTTGTTTCAAAATTAGTTTATTTGGTCAACCACACTTGCTGTTTGTGGGTGGTTGCCTTTCCAGGCATGCTGGTTAATGGATTTCCTTTGAGTGATTCAAAGGGCTGCATTGACCTTCATTGACATTCAAAGGGGACGCTGGCAGATTTTTGCCGCTCTTAAGATTGCCAGTTTCACGACCTTTCAGTGCATTCGAAGCAGCCTTAATAATTTAATTTGTGTTGGTTTGGTTTGTATTCGTTGTTTTTTCTTTCGTTGTTGACATGCCGTTCTCTTCGCGGCCCTTGTGCAGCGCTTTGTGACCCTCGGGTGAAAGGCGCTATATAAAATGCTATTATTATTCTAAGTGAACATCCAAAATTCATCTGGCATCAGCAGACAATAGAATAAAATGTCACAAGCAGATGGACATAATGCGAATGTACAGCGTGGCAAATGGAATGCATAGAATATGTGGAACAAATATATACTCATGCTCATGTTAAAGAACTTAATTTCATGTCCTAATTTCTTATACTGATTACCAGAAAAATAATAAATCAAGTGCAATTTTTAAAAGAAATATTAATAGTTCTTGAAAGGGCAAATACAAAAAACCTTCCATTTTATACCTGCCAAGAAACCTAGAAATTGTTGTTTAAACAAAACGAATTATTCTAAACCTAAATGCAATTTCATTTGCTTTGCATAGGATTTATATGACAGAGAAAAATCGCGCATAGATATGTTATTTGTATGTTATTGTTATCTGCAATGCTGCCACGTGCATCCTGGTACACATCATCACAGACAATGCACAGCATTGGACTTGCACACGAGTCAACATGGCATGTGCCAATCATATACACTGACCGCATAAACAGCTTCGCTGGACAGAAAGCCTATCCGAAAGGTCTGAAGAGGTAGGAGCCATATGAAATGTGTTATCTACACCAGCCGTCACTGAGCAGCACAGGAAAGTATTGTCAATCATGAGCTAAAATAATACATGTTTATTCTCTCCATATGCGCGAACCTCAGCAGAATAAATATTCGTTTTTTTGTGATGTTTTTTCAGGCATTATTACCTGCGGTCATCATTAACATAGTTTTAACATTGATAACAAAAAAGTGTACAGACCGCACCATTTATTCATGCATTACATGCAAAAATGCTGAGCTACAATAAAAATATCACATATGTAACAGGAACAACAAGGGTCTTGTGTCGAATATATTAATGTCTGCACAATCGTATTTTGTCGGGGCCACACACAGGTCAGGACACCCCCTCCCCAGCCTAGTAATAGGTCTGTCTCACATTCATGGCAATTACAGCCACCGAAAGAAAAGTCGTCCTCAACTAAGCGTCATGATATGGAATTGCAGCGCTTTGTGACCCTCGGGTGAAAGGCGCTATATAAAACGCAATTATTATTATTATTAATGCAAGTTAAATATATACGTAACTAGCCAGCAAACGCAGCTGGCTCCCTACTCTAAATATGGCCTTTGGCTGCTCAAGCAATAGTGCTGAAAGGGCAAAGATAACTTTTTAAAACCAATTCTGGAAATTCCAAAAGAGGTGTGTATTATTAAAATAAAGCAAAACTCAAGTGAAATAGCAATTCCCATAATTATATTCTATAAAAATGATATCCTGGACCCTTACGACGATGTCCAGAAGCTAGCCATCGTGCTTCGAAGAATCGCAAAGAAAGAAGAGGACAATGTCAGCCTATAACATAAATCTACGAATGCCATTTTATTACCAAAACAATTAAATACACAAATCTAACATCCAATAACTTATATACGTTTTTTAATACAATACAACTCTTGAGGCATGAACTTTTTCAATATTTTTCATTAGATTAATAGATAATTTATCATCATGATATAATATTCACAAATTGTTGGCCTTTTATAATGGCATTCTATTACAAAAAAAATCTTATAAAAGTTGAACATTGTGTAGGCTTTATTGATTTCCGTCCGTGTACATACAATAGTCATGTGCTATGTGATCCTATATTGCAAACACACAGTACATACTTTATAGATAGCCGTGATGTCTATAGCTGTCATGTTGTTATACCATTACCAACTAAAAGTCACTCAAGCTGCACCACAATCACCCAATTGCAAAAAGAAGACAGTATTCCACTGATTTCACTCAACTAAAGCAGCTCTGGTTAAAATTAATAATGTAGGCTTTGAAAGTGATCATAGGCGGCTGATAGGTATGCTAACCATTTACATATCCTTTAGTTTTGACATTCGATCAAGAATTTACTTGCGCTACTTTGAGTATAAAATTATGAACATAGTGTCATACTGGGATGTATGTTAGGTTGTATTCAATTTAATATTTCCTAACTCCAACATCATCTCTTCATGGATAATAATCAGTACAGTTTATAACGCCCACATATTCGTTCAATGTCTAAGGTATTAGTTTGAAGACAGAACGATTCAAAGGCGCCAGAAAACCACAGACAGGTGAGGGGAACGCAGCCACACAGTTATCCGGTGCCAACATTGACCAGACACTGGATCCTATATATTATGATGTTGTCGGCCAATTAATTAGTAGGTTGTTTTTAGTTATTGGAGGAAACCGGAAGATCCGGAGAAAGCCCACAGAAAAAAGAGGAAGAACATACGAACTCCACACAGAAAGGTTCCTGAGACGGGAAATGAACTGCCTCAGGCAGGACTTTCTCTCCGTGAGGTGCAGATGTTATCAGTATACCACCCTGCCGCCCAATATAGATATACAGTATACCATCACATCGATAGCGACAATATCCAATTATATACCAGTTACATGTTGCAGTTATATCCAGTTATGGATAATTTCTTCTGGCAAAGCACCAAGTGTAGATTGTACTAGATGGCACTGGAAAGTTGTTGTTAGTGACCGCCAGTCCCAAGGAAGTCAGAAAAAACATGACAGGACAGAAAACACCCGGGTCAGGCCAACCATGCAAACACCGCACCGAGCCAGGACCAATAATCCACTACCACCAACCAGCACTTGCACCGAGATGATTTGTTACAATTTATGGCTACTATTCAATGCAAGGATAGATTATTTTTTGGACTGACGTAGGTTTTCACGGCTTTTAAACAGCTGCTCTTTTGGGATAGTCATGTCTAGTGGCTAGCCCGAAAGAGCAGCTCTTCAGAATATTTCTCAGATTTTTATTTTTTTTCTGCTGTTTACTATGTTGGAAACAAGCAAAGTCGCTGGCGACGACAACGGAATGGCCTACCCCAAGGTA
>JAZEWU010000006.1:6120800-6136322 GCA_036362915.1 Geotria australis | reverse complement strand
GGGGGGTGATCGTGTGGCAAAGTGGTGTAATGGTCTGATGTGTGTTGCAACAGTATAACCTAAAGGTTTGATGTGATGGTGTGCCATTATATTATTATCAGCAACAGATTCATTTTCAATCGGTAGATCAATACTTGCTCAACAAATGCACTGCTTTGATTGGCTAGAGGAAGGGCTTTCACTCCGTTCCATTGTCCACCAAGTTTTCAAAGTTATTCATGGTTCATATGTTGCTGGCATTGGTTACCAGTAATGGGTTGCCCTAAAATTCTGTTTTCATGCTCTAATTGCTTTGTAATAATAATAGCGATTTATAGAGCGCCTTTCACCCGAGGGTCACAAAGCGCTGCACAAGGGCCGCGGAGAGAATGGCATGTCAACAACGACAAAAAAAACATCTAATAAAAACCAAAGCAACAAAAATGAATGATTAAGGCTGCTTTGAATACACTGAAAGGTCGTGTACCATGTATTCAATCATCTTTGTCTTGCACTAAATTACGTGTTTATCATTTGTTTCCCAATAAAAAAGTTAGCTGTGTCAAGTTAAGTCATGTGTTAGGCATGCCCACGATGATCAGACAGAATGGTACAATGCCTAATTTAAACTCAGAATCAGCTGTGAATACAAGAACATAACATAATCTCTTTGGAAGACGAAGCACTTTTAATTGACTGTGGTGAGTGGCAGAGATTAGTTTTTAAAATTTAATTTCTACATTTTGTCTATATTCACAGGGTTGATGGGCTTTCGTATCTTTGTCATAATTTTAAGGGCATTATTTCACATTTTGTTGAATGATCACCTGTTTTTATTATAGTTCTATTACAGTTGTGGAAATCTTCATGAAGATGACTGATTGGATCGTTCTGACAGCGGTTGGCTTGCACTGTGCCATTTCCTGTTTGCTATGAGGCTATAACCAAGCTAATTCATGATGGCATCCTGGTCATTTGAAACTGCAGTATATGCTAAGTAGCCTACAAGTTTAGCTTTGATGTGAGGGCAATGTTAGTGTTATATGCAATATAGAGCAAGAACATTGCTTACACCTTCAAACATTAACTAACTGAAAGGTGCAATCTGTATCGTGGTACAACCCCACAACATCTCGCTGTCATTGGTTAATCTCACACTGGCATTTTATGTATGCTCCGTTTAAGGTAGGAAGGTTAACAAAATGTTATGACCAAAATGTTAACAATGCCAAGATGTACATTTGAAATGCATGTGCTTAATACATTTTTCAATGGAATGGATGCTTTTCTTTGACTGTAGACTGAACCTCCACTCAACACACCTGAAAACAGAGAATACACAGCTGAGATAATGTTCGAGTCCTTCAATATCCCCGGCCTCTACATCGCTGTGCAGGTGAACCTCTTGCTGTGAATGTGGGCATATATTCATACTGTATGTTCCTGTACACATGTTCATTTTTCAGAGCCAGCATTACATTCACACTGATGGTTGTGATAAATAACAGTTTAGCAGTAACTGGAAAATAATTTGCCACAGAACTGTGCAATTTTAATTTGGGTTAATGATCTTTAGGAAAACTTGTGTAATGTATAAAATATGATGTCAGATCCTGTGTTTCATAAAGCATAAGAACGTGGAATGTGTGCATGCCAAGATATAAAAAAAAACTTGTTACCCTAATGCATATCAATTATGAATTCAATTTGCTGTTTACAAAAGGGTTCATTTATCTTTACTATTATACAAAGCCCACTATGACTATCAGTTTATTGTGTTGGCTTTGCAGTGACTGAGCAAGCCTTCTAAGCAATTATTTCAAATGACAATAGTACAATACTTCAATCAAACAGCACACAAAAGGTTTTGAGTATATTTTAATAAGTTTCCAACAGTTATAGTGTCATGAAAAAGAGTGTCATCCAAAGTACCACTTTTTTGCCTGAGATGATTTGTAAATCGACCAGTTGCCGAGGGGGAATAAGGGTACCACCGATGTTTCACCATTCTGCTCTTAGGGAAGCCGAAGCTCATAACATACACCAGAAATCCAGTTGAGTTTCATCCAGCTGATGACCGTGAGTGTACGCACTCTTGCAGGCAGTCCTTGCGCTGGCCGCCTCTTGGACGTCACGTCAGGTTGGGGAGAGAACTCTCACAGGCACAGTCATCGACAGCGGCGACGGCGTCACCCACGTCATTCCTGTGGTGA
The DNA here is from genome assembly GCA_036362915.1 of Geotria australis. Classification (NCBI taxonomy): domain Eukaryota; kingdom Metazoa; phylum Chordata; class Hyperoartia; order Petromyzontiformes; family Geotriidae; genus Geotria; species Geotria australis. Next base: position 6,134,130 of record JAZEWU010000006.1, on the reverse strand, counting down.
GCTGTGTGTCTCTCGTGGGGCTCACATTGTGGTGGTAAGGCTTCTTTTGGCTTCAGTATGGTTTAGTATGGTGTGATGTCAATATCAAGAATTCATCACAGCCAGTGCTATTGATGCCACGTAGGCTGCACGTAGACAATTCAGAACAATGTCCCATGATTTGTGGTGGTATTTCTTAATGACAAGAGGGAGGGAGTTTTTATACATTGTGAGGCCATAGAGGATTGGAATAATGGATGATGTCTTTAGGTTCGTTTAAATATGGATAAAGTGTTAGAAAGTTCTTTCTGACATTGAAACTACAGTTTAGTGGGGTATAAGATGATTTCAGGAATACAGTCGATAGCATAGAAAATGTCCTATACCTGGAAAGAATGGGAGGTAGTAATATTACAACAGTAACTGTTCTGGCATGAAGAACAGCAAGGCCCTTTATGAAACCTTCGTTTTTGATGTATGTTTTGAATGCGTTGAGAGCTACGGGTTCCTCTTTGATGACAATAACTGACATTCTAACATTAAACTAAGCCACAAAAGGGCAGCTCTCCTGCCATATTCCAAACAGCTTTAGATGCTGCCACTTGTATAGCATTATCTTCAAAAGAGAATTTTGAAGGAACTTAAAAAACAGTTGTCCAACGGAGAGTGGTAAGCAAGTTACAACATCTTTGGGCACTGGGGGCAATTTAGTCCGGACAATTAACCTAGGCAGCATGTCTTTGGTCGAGGTGGGTTTTTTAATCTCCTGCTTAAATGAAGGATAAAACAAAAACCTGTTATACCCATACCATTGTACTGAAAGGTAACTCCAGTATGAATAGAAAAAAGGAGTTTAGAGTTTAAAAAATTATGAAATACACTTTTTTATAAGCCCAGATCTGGGGTCTGTTTATAGTCAAGAAATTACAAAAATATCAAAAAATATTTGATGGTTCTAGAGGTCGTTTAATAATAGGATATATTTTTTTATTTCGTTGGTTTTAAAACATGTTTGTCTTTTTGTCGATAGCACAATGGGGATATAATTCTCTCAGTTAATTGTTTTCCCTTTGTGAGACCATCAACATTATTTATTTAGTACTGGTGTACAAAAGGATTGATTGCACAATATACCCAATTAATTTTGAATAATGCCTCTGTGGGTAGAGGATAAACACATCATGTCAGGATTGCCTAGAGCTCAACCATGACTTGGATTTATGCCAGCAATGTGGAGCCCTTATAGACAGCACACTGAAGCAAACTGCTGGCCCCACGTGATGTAAAAACCGGTCAGGATTGACGGGGCTTATTTGTGTCCCTTGTGGGATAGTTTTCCTCCGCCCTTAACTGCAGCGTAACATTATGTGCATATAAATCATATGTGAATGCAGTTTCAATAAAGTGTGCCTTGTATTTAACAAGTTGATTTTGCACAATATGACAGAAGGGTGATTCTCACATGAGGATTATTCTGGTATTGCCCAGTTAGCGTGGCTCATTAAGACAGGCCAATAAACACCTCGCCACGGACATTACCACTAACTACCTTGTGATGTAAAAATATACAGTAGGGCAATGTTGCTGTCCGTTGTCTATGAAGACACGCTAGTGAGCTTAACATCAGCCTCCAATATATTTTCTTTTATGATAACTGTGGTGAGGTGTATTAGGTCTGTACTCATTCTACACCAATTGAAGTTCACAACTTCCTCCTCTGTGATATGATGACTAACAAGGCTTAGTCTTCATATTCCTACTGTTCTAGTCTACTCCCTATTAATAGAATAATATCTGGTTTAATGTGGACCATACGTTTTATGCCGATGACACCCAGATTTACCAGGAACACTTTGCGGCAGTGATAGTCTCCATTGGCGACCTAGAATATTTTTTTTACGAACGCTACATTCCCACAGTGTGGTGAATTTCTTCCTCAAAAGCAAATATTGCCTTATAATGGAATGGTGGTGCGTAGTTTATTAATTCGATCGGGAATTAAACTGTCAACCATTTGAGTGCATAAATCATTACTCTTGAGAAGGACTGGAATTTGGCTTGTGAATTGAGATTTCTGCTACAGCAAGACCTGTTGGCAAGAGGTTTGATTAAACCATGGAAGTATGCTAGCACACTGCTAGGGCTTCGGTTACCAAAACCAGCATTTGAATGTCAAGTTTCTCATCTGTTCGTGTCCTGTGACAGTCAAATGTGTCGTTAGATGTAATTTTCAAGTATAATTTCCATTTTATTTTATTTGTTATCCATGTTTGCTTAGATACATTGTAAATTAAGTGTTGTCTTAAATCTATGTGAAGTTGAGATAACCATGCTGTATTACTGTTATTCTATGAAAGAGACAATTCTTTTTTAAATTAATTAACACTGCTTGTCTTCTGCAAAGATCACTACCAATGTGTTTTAATTAAGTCAACGGCTGCACCATAATCATCTGCTGTGGCCCATGCAGGCAGAAGGATACGTCATTGGAAGCTGTATCAAACACATCCCCATAGCTGGCCGCGACATCACCTACTTCATCCAGCAGCTGCTGAGGGAGCGGGAGGTGGGAATACCCCCAGAGCAGTCACTCGAGACAGCCAAGATCATCAAGGTAAGGGAGATTATACATACATTGGTTGCTATAACCCATGGTTAAGCATGCTTTGTGATGTGGTTCTTGCCACGACTTTCATGGAGCACTTGTAAAGCTATTTGTACAAAGGCCTGTACAAAGTTTGCACTGAGTTATTGAAAGTCATATGCACAGAAATAAATATATATTGTAGATGTGCACCCAAACTTTTGTGTCCAGGGCTGTTCAACATGACTTTATCTCTCATGACATCACTGTGCAGTCACTCCTATCTTTGTTTGGCTAATTGGCAAAGGATCGTAGAGGCATCCACCCTGGCTAGTTCCTCAAAAGTGTCTGTGCCTTCAGAGCCGAGAGGCCCAGTGCTCATCTTGATCTGGTGCCGGCAGGTGTGATGAGGCCGGAAAACCGGACACTTCAGAGTTCCCCTTGGTCACATTACATGTCTTGACTTAATATACAGCTGTAAGGCGGAAAGGGTGAGGGCACTCCAGGGCATAATTTAGAGTCGTATGGTTGAAGTTTTTGAGACCGGCACGCACTATAATTGCGTCGCTAGTCATGACGTGAAACCAGCAGACTCGAGGAATGCACTGCTGGCATTGCGTGATGCACCCTGGCAACCGCGGTGCATCGGGCCTCAGTCGTGAACATGTCTCTGGGCCCGTGTAGTGCGACGGACGTACCGCAGGGTTTGTGAGACTCTACCCCTTTTTGCTTTCGTACGTTATTAAGCTGCCCCAATATGGAAGGTGCAATAGCAGCGCACTGGTGGATGCTGGGGGCCTGAGTAACCTGAGAAGGCAATGTCGCTGCGGAGATACGTGCGTGGGCTGAACGCTGCTCGTCGATTTCTTAATATGCGACTGCCAGTAGAGGGCCCTCTTTAGCCATGGACCCTACTTGCGCTCCAACTATACCAGGGGTTCTCAACATTTTGCGCCTCAAGGCCCACTTGGCCCACTTGGTTATTTTATCCATGTACCACTAGGTGGCGCTTGCGGCCCGCTGATTAGTTGCGACCCACCGGTTGAGAATGGTGGAACTACGCCATTATTAAACTGGGCATGGTTTTTTTCTTCTCAGCACTTCCAGTTACCTTGCACTTAACGTCACTCTTTATCCATTCAATACATTTGTACTGCTTGCCCACAGTTAATACTCGTTTATACAATGACACCCATTTAAATATAGGAATTGATACTGGGACTTATATGCTTTTGTTGATGGTGTGAGCTATACATTGTGTAAATTGTGTTGGCATATGTGACATGTTTTGTTGTCTTTGTTTTTAAGGAGCGGTTCTCGTATATATGCCCCGACATCGTCAAGGAGTTTAACAAATTTGACTCGGACCCTAACAAGTGGATGAAGCAGTACACAGGCATCAACGCCATTACCAAAAAGGAGTTCAGCATTGACGTGGGCTATGAGCGCTTCTTGGGACCAGAGATCTTCTTCCATCCTGAGGTATTATATGAGCACACCACATTTTACACAGCAGCAGTGACAGGTGTGAGCGCATGTGCAGAGATTTACACCAGGCGGACAAAAATTTAACGTAAAAACACGTAAATAAATGCTTTTCTGTATACTGCCTATATTTGGTACTTACAATGGTATTGTTTATTAAGCTGCTGGTTTTCTGGAGGTTCACTGATTTCGTTAAAGGACTTGTCCAACCATTTGAAAATAGGAACCTGGGGCTTAGTTAGGATCTTCTGTATAAATCGACTATTTATAAATAGCACTGCTGTCAAACATCGATAGTTCCAAACATATACACTTTGGTCACATCAACCATAGGTCTGAATTAATCTAGAGAAAGCTATCGTGGAAGGAATAAGCAAGTTACTGTAGAATGCAATGACCAGTAAGGAGATTCATAGATTGTGTGTAGATCATTGGAAGGTCAGGTGCTGAGTGCTCAAAGCTAGTGATGGATTAAGAAGGTGTCCGAAGGTTTAATGATGCACGTTCTCGGTCCAGTACCATAGCTTGATATTCTAATTTCTAGGGCAAGGTGCCATGCGACTGTCTATTCCCCTGACTCCTCCCCCACTGCACCACCCCACCAAAGGTTTTTTCCACCATCCGTCACTCTTGTTTTGTTTCCAACAATTCAGTTGGCATCCCGCTTGGGAGGAGCAACTGAGGTGGCTGCCTAGCCCATCCTCAATCTTCCTTTCAAAGACGTGTTAAAAAACAAACAAGCTCGGACTTTTGCACGATATTATGCGTGAGATGTGATAATGAAACAGTCAACTGTAAGGTTCTATTTAATCTTATGATCAGCGAATAGCATGGCATCCTAACCAGGTATAAAGGCAGCTGCATAGGAGGGCATGCATTGTTTTCTGCACAGCTTTCATAAGATTGTTATACTATGCTCTGCATGTATGTCCATTTTATACAGTACTGCCTTTTTTTATAACATGAACCACATCGTGTACTCCTGAACTTCACACAGGTGTAGGCAGCTACCAAGAGCTAATGCACCAACATGTAATCGTTGTGTACAGAACCGTAAAGTCCACGCATCTAGCCATAAATAGTCTTGTGCCTCCTGGCTGTGGAGGCCCTACAAATACGTTTTATGCTCCAGTGCAAGCAAGTGTAATCAAATTATTTGATCAGAACAGAAAATAAAATTCACGTTGGCAAAAAAAAGATTTCACAAATAACAAAGCTGTGCATTATACAGAAAAATATCTTATCCTTATTAAAACCACCTAACTAAATGTGTGGCCATTTTTTAGTTTATACAACCAACTCAAAGAGTTGAGGAAATGGCCATCCCAACAGGCAGCAGTGAAACATAAAGAGTACTGTATTCATCAATGTTCGCTGCTGCCATATGCCTCTCAATCGCCATATGCCTCGCAGAAGCCGAGAGGCTAATGAGTTTTAATTAGGTATATGGCAGCAGCAAACATTGATGACTGTGCTGATGAGTCCTAGGATGATACTGGTGTCTTCATTTCACTGCTGCCTTTAGGGATGGCCACATTTTCTCAACTTTTTGAGTTGGACGTCTGAATTACAAAATGGCTTCACATTCAGTTATGATGAGCTGGTGGTGTGCATTTAAGCCCGAGTGCTTTTGTTTTAAGATTGAAGAAAATTGCTCCATAAATTCCATATTTGCAGTTGACGGCAGCAGATATCTATTGCCACACATGTGTCCTTTTGTAATGCTTTCATTTATACATGTGTGTTAAACGTGTGGTGGCGTCAGATGCTTTAGCCATGTTGACTGCTCTTGACACATCATGGCCAAAGACTGCAGTTCCCAACCTTTGGTCTGCGGACCACTAGTGGTCCTTAAATATTACTGCAGGTATATCCGTGGAAAAAATAAACAATAATATAAAATAATTAGTATAGTTTTAAAAATATAACATTATATAAAATAATAAAGGATTATAAATAGCTGCGTTTTAATACCCGTTGATATATGTTTGACTCCCATCGACCATAGGCTATGTAAATTTAGTTTTTTAAATGGCTTCTGTACATTGTGGTCTGGAAAAGCTTTTGATGACAAGTGGTCCGCCTAAAGAAAATGGGTTAGAACTCCTGGTCTAAAAAATAGGATTATTAACATATATGTATGTATGCCTCAGTATACAGTCATGTGTAATGGTGTCTCCTCCAGCAGAGGGCATCATTGGTTAAATTTGATGGGTTTTGTAGCTCATCTTTTTTGTGAAAAACATCCAGTATTTTCAGAGCTGCACCCTTTCCTGCGTATGATTTTCATGCAGTTTAGAAATTAGAAAAATAACATGTTAAGCCATGCACTTAGTTAGTTTAGTTGTAACTATTTTATAATCTCTTGGGTCCATGCTTTTCTTGAACATTATCTTGCTTTGCATTTGCCCAAGGCTATGCACCTAAAGCTTCACTCTTACTGGGTCGGCACAGCCCGAAGAGCACAGCTGACCTGGGCAGGTTGTCTGTAACCTACTTATGCAATGCAATCTACATATACAATAGAAATAATGGAGACATTTAAGAAAATATAAAGAATAACCAGTATGGCCTTTCATAAAATGAAGTAAATGGTAGATATTGTTTAAAATCTGTAGCCTTCCCACACATTTAACACTCCTTTCTTCATTGAAGAGGTGTTGGTTGGGTTTGACAGCACTGTCATAGGTGCTGGCCTTGCCATTGCTGTCAAAGCCAGCCTATCACAGTGGCGTTGCGTGTGCATCATGAAAGTACATCTGTGTGTGTCGTGGACAAATGATACTGTTTTTTGTGGACACAAATGATATTGAATTTTGCTGGTCTTGGAGATTATGTTAATTCGAGTCGAGTGAGAAAGTCACATTTGCGCCTTAATGAAATGCACGTGTGAGGCTAAACTCATCTCCATTGAGTACTGCAATCCAGTGGTGGAAATTCCAGAAGCCTATATTTTAAAGACCAACCTCAAAGATGTTATGTAACCTACAAACATGTCCAAATTCACATTATAACTAGCAGAGGATGTTATTTTGAGAATATGGCCTACTTTTTAATTAAATAAATTCTTTGTCTAATTTTAACAAGAAAATCATACTACAATAAATCCCCAGTTGGATTTTGCATGTAGCCTCACCAATCCTAAAATGTAAATGAAATGCAAAAAACATGTAAATATAGTAGAATAATGTACCTACTATATACTTTGAAGGTGTTATGTAATGTATAATGTATACAAAAAATGCATGAGAACATGTAAAATTGTCAAAATGTGTAAAATATGTAGTTGCTGTGAGAAATGTACCCAAGGCAATATGTTCGTGGTGAGGGTTGCTAGGTTTACAGCAATATATCTGCATATAGTGACACAGGGTTGTTATATAATTGTTCTTATTAGTTTTGCTTCTTAGTAAGCTGGCCCAAAACTGCCTGCTCTTTTTTCCATCTTGGATTGTTTGGAAAATTCCTTTATAAGCATTTTTAAGTGTCAATAAACCAGTGTAGAGAGAGACACCCAAACATCCATAGATATAGGTCAACGACTGAATTTTTATACCTCTAGCATGGCTTTTTACACAATGAAATATGCTTGGTATATGTTCCCCTTCCTGCAGAACGTTTGGGTGCAGGTCTGTGATACCACGCTCGACAGTACAGCATATACTTCATAAACTGTGTGGACCGAGTGTGTTCATTATAACATATAGCTTATGCTGTGTTTGTCCTTTCAAGTATGGCCTTCATGAATGACTAATGGTCTTTCTTGCAGTTCTGCAACCCAGACTTCACCCAACCCATTTCAGAGGTGGTCGACAATGTCATTCAGAACTGCCCCATCGATGTGCGACGTCCACTGTACAAGGTGAGTGCTCCAGTCCCATGGGCTCAGCTCTTATTTGGTATGAAATTCAACCAATCTCAGGGCTTAAACTGAAAGCAGTTATGTTTCTGACTTTGGCCTGACAGAAAAAAGTTGAGCATGCTTTTATGTGCTTTTTAAAAAAAGACATATGTACAAGTATGCCAGTATATGTTGTTAAGTATAATTACTTTTTTGTAGGCATCCAATATTTTCTTCTGTCCTACTATTAAATAACTAAATGTGGTATTAAATTGTTTCATTTATTAAAGACTTTTCAGTGGTTAAATTTAGCTTTTTGTCTCCCAAAAAACAATATTGGCAAAAATGAAACGAACATAAACAAAATAGCAACTTTCAGGGTCTCAAGTGGCTAGCAATGGCCCCATCAGATCGGCCCTGTCCCTTGGCATATCTTGCTACATTTTTATTCCACCAATGATTTTCTTCGGTCATCTTCTTTAGCCAAACTTAATAGTTTGAAACAATTATAATAATTGGTAGGCGATTCAGCATATCCATAATTAGTACAATCTCAAAATGCACTTTCTCTGACCCGGTGGTCCTCATTTGGGAAGGATCAGGCAGATGAAGGGATTTTGCAGACTACACATGTTGGAAAGGCACATGGAGTGGATTGCCATGTTCACCTCGCATTCACTTTGGCTATACCCCCAGTTGCAGAATGGTGCGGTTTCACAAATGGCATTGCATCTTCCGAGTTGTGATACATTTGTGCAATTTTATAGCCCCCACTCCAACTCTGTGCTAATCATGCCATCATTCAGAATGGAGGCACACAAGACATAGAACTTTCTAAACGCTCTGCAAAAAAGGCAATGGTTCCACAGAACAGGGATGAAGTGGCCAGTAAATACCAAAACCAGAGCTTAAACTTATATCGGACACGTGTTTGACAATACACTGCAATATTTAATCTCCTAGATCACCATTTCCTTAAGCTACTTTCATTAACTCCACAAATAATTCATATAAGACCTAGAATGTGTTATCCTCCCACATTTGTAGGCATCTACTTTTCACCAGGGTGAGTGGATCCATGGTAAGGGCACTCAAACTCGCTCCTGGAATCTGATGAGTTCAGTGCTGACCAGGGCTGGATGCAGCCTATCATCTGCTGCTGTAGATAAAATATACATTACTACGATTGTTTTGTTGTAAATCAACAGAAGAATTTCCAGTACTGATTCAGGACTGTGAATGGAGATGGGCATCACCTCCTATGCAATTGACTGCTTTGACTTTATTTTTATTATTTTGAGGTAAAATGTGTTAAGTTCCCACATTGGTATGGCAATTTATTAACATTTTTTATTGTTATTCAAAATCAGCCAAACATGACAAGGTGTTCTTATAAGGCATTTTCCATTGTTAATTGGCTTTATATGAAGACCATTAGATGGTATAAAGTGACCTGTGTGTAGCTTTATTTTCCTCAGGATTTTCAAGGTTCTGTATATTTGCTTTGGAGACTGAAATGTAGAATGCAGAGCTGTTAACTGTTTTTCAAAGAATTGTTTTCAGCATAGCCATGTCGAACGCTTCCTCTCTCCCCTTAGCGACAATTATCATGCATTGAGCCATAAATGCAAAGCTTACGAAATCGTTTTATTAGCTCCCACCACTAATGCGTAGTGCAAGGGAATATTTTCTTGAAGGTAAACATCCTCCTACAGTATTGCAGGAATGATGAGATGTGCTTTTGACTGATAACTGCTCATCGAGTGGAAGTGAGAAATGTAAATGCTTGAGAGATTACACATGGTTCACATGCCTGTCCATCTCAGACGTTTACATTGCTCAAAACAAATGCTTCAGAGGGTTTTGATGCACATGTCCATCAGCAAGCTGTTGTGGTTCCAACAAGCAATAATTTTTGATTGATACGTTTGTATGTCTTTTTGTGAAAATGCCTAATTTTGGTCAATTGTCACAATGTACAAAACGTGCTATTGAAATTCAGGTAGGTGGGTGAAGCGTGAAAATTGTCTCACATTTTGCAAAATCATGCACAATCACTTGTGAAATGAGTTTTTTTTATGCAATAGAAAACACTGGCTGTTGCATACACTACATGTGTGACATTCATACATTAGCACAATTCATCTATCCACGTCTTCAGGACCTCATGAAAATAGGTCGTTCGACTTGAACGTACTTGTTAGTCACTACATTTTAATGTTAAATGTCTTTACATTGCTAAATTTATATTCTGATGCTTTGTAAAGATCCGTTATCCCTGTATGTGTTGTAGTTAAGTGAATTAATATTTCACATTCACACACCTATTCGAAGAATGGTATTGTACTACAAGAGTTGTTTTATGACATTTTCACGGATGTGATGTTCCAACATTTTTGGCATGACCTTGCAATGATAATCCTGGGAGGCTGTATGTTGCATTATTCTTTTTCCGTCCATTTAGCTTGTCAAAGAGTGCTTTATAGCATTGGCCCACACAAGTAATGGGCCCTAACTAACAGCACTTAACCTCAACAGTCATTTTTCGTCACACTTTTTCGGCAGGATGACCTAAGGCATATATCGCAAAGCAGCTTGCAACAAAGAGATCTACAATAAAGTCAGTGAATGTTGATAAGCTTCATCAGTTGTCGGGCTGTACAATGATCAAATACTGTGCTAAAGAAGTAATAGCGATGGTTCATCTTGCTTTTAGTCATCTTAAAAATCAACGCATCCATTTGTTGATGCTGAGCATTATAGTAGTGGTAGAAGAGTGACAAGGTTCTGACAGATTGACGGTGAATGACTGGCGATAGTAAATCGAGTGTAGAAACATCAGTCAGGGTTAAATTAGCAGCTAAATCGAGGATATTTATATTTTACACATGCTTGTCTCTGTGTTTGTGTGTGCACTCAGAATGTTGTGCTGTCTGGTGGCTCCACCATGTTCCGTGACTTTGGGCGTCGCCTGCAACGGGACCTCAAGCGCACTGTAGACAGCCGCCTGAAGTTCAGTGAAGAGCTAAGTGGAGGCCGGATCAAGGTGACATACATTACCTCCAGCGGTACACAATCATATGCAGTGTGGAAGCCCATTGATCCAGGTGCAGCTAAGAGAGGGGGCATGTTAACCCTGCTGGTAGCTGTATGTCGTAAATTCAAATTCATAATACTATACAACCACGGAGATTTGTTTCTTGAAACGTGCTACAAAACCTTATCTTGTGCATGTGTGTGTCGATCCAGTAGCCAGGCATAGGACTGTGCATGCTATTATGGCTCCAGGAACGACTCTGTGCTTATCAACAGGTTGTGAGGCATGCCCAGATGACGTGGTTAAGTGAGACACACCTCAAACTTTGGCGTTGAGTATGTATGTGGAATCTGGACTTGGCTAAGGCTAAGCATCCATGGTGCTGGCTAAGTGCTCTGAAATGGAATTACCTCCCTTGAGCCACCCTCCATCCCATCCATCCATTTTCTGAAACCGCTTAACCCCGTACAGGGTCGCGGTGAGCCGGAGCCTATCCCGGCAGACACAGGGCGCAAGGCAGGGGGATACCGAGGATGGGACGCCAATCCATTGCAGGGCACCTGGGGCAATTTTACTCAGTAGGCCAATTAACCTGGCAGCATGTCTTTGGACGGTGGGAGGAAACCGGAGTGCCCGGCGAAAACCCACGCGCGGACACGGGGAGAACATGCAAACTCCACACAGAAAGGCCACCAAGCCGGGATTCAAACCCGGGACCTTTTTGCTATGAGGCGGCAGCGCTACCCACTACGCCACCGTGCCGCCCTTGAGCCACCCTGCCACATTTTAAATTATATCAATCTTGATTGACACCCAGTATTGTATATGTGAATAATGGAAGCTACTAATTGTCACACGTGTCTTGTTTGTCACATGCAAGTGAAATTTGTACAATTACAGTAGAGGTGTGTTTAATGAAATATTTCTTAATCGGGCACATGTATGTAAATAGCATTCGTTTGATCAATGACTTGTTTCACTTATTTTTTGTTTTGTTGATATTTCCTCATGTGTAAATATGGCTGACCACACTGCTCTGGCAGGGTTCAATTAACATCCGTGAAAAATTGAATTAGAACTTGGTTAGAGAATCCTAAAGCTTTACGCTGCATAAAATCAGTGCTTATTGTGGTGTGTGCATGTATTCACACACCACAACTGTAACCCCCCCTATACCCCATGTGCCATGCTGGCCTTGATAGGTGCGCTATGTTGGGTTTCTCAAGTCTAAACGGCTAAATTATAGTTTGTACTCGTGATGTATGCTTTTTTTATATTTACACACATGTAAATGTACAGTATATTCATTGATGTAAAACATCCAAAGGGTCATGTTTTGATTTTACTTTGGTAGAAATTCCACACTTATATGGCAGGTGACGGTGTCCCCATTATAACAACCACCGTTGACTTCCCATGAGTGGTAGCTATTATTTTAACCTTGTAGGGAAGATATGAACTCAAAATGTGTCAGTTGTGAAGTGTGCACTCTGCATCATTATTACCAAGCTGGATGGGGAAGTGATTGAAAAGGTATTAAAATGTAATTATCACTTATGTTGAGTAAAAATGTTGTTTCCTTTCTTGCAGCCGAAACCCATCGATGTGCAAGTGATTACTCATCACATGCAGCGCTATGCAGTGTGGTTTGGGGGCTCCATGTTGGCTTCCACAGTAAGTTTTATTTCCAAAATGCCCCAAACTAGATTGCAGTGACGTGAATTAATAACTAGAAACTAAATAAAGGAGACATGCTTTATGGCTATTTTGTGAGTGCACTGCAGACTACAGAAATTCTTGTAGTCAAAATGTTATTTTACTCCAATTTAACATTGTTTATCCAATTATGCTTAACCACTGTGCTGTGGCCCTCCATAATCTATATATACTGTACATTCAAAAGATAAAGGCTTACCTGTTGAGTCATACAAACTGCTGGGATAAGGGTTTCTATCAATGGCCCATTAAGACTTATTGCATGCTAAGGAATGGGATGAGTTGTACCACATAGATATTATTTTTCACATTATGTCGTTTCCAAACTATGCCACTCATTTAAGGATGAACTGCCCTAAAGGAAGCCCAGGACAGGTTAACATTCCATTTACCACAAATGATTTCAATGATGGGTTGTTAGAACATATTTATCACTGTTAGCTTTTGGTTTCCCCATTGCTGAGTCTATAATTGAACAACCGTTTGTTTCTTAATTATTTGTGATTGTGAGGCAATCATTTATAGGTTCGTATTGAAATGTAATTCTTTTTGTAGATTTATACTTTCCCTTGTATAGCCACAGCAGCCAAATGGGGTCAAGGTAGAAGCGTTCACGTCGCGATCCCTGTCAGGTAGTACTTGGTATTGCCTGCGAATTCTACCAAACACTTTGAAGCCAAGCTGAAAG